>OZ012664.1:5711704-6019533 GCA_963942545.1 Oxycera nigricornis
ATATATATATATATATATATATATATATATATATATATATATATATATAAATAAAATTCGCTACCTTGTTGATTCGAGCAAATAATTCTAATGTTATTTGGGAGGCGCTCTAGTGCAGATTCAATAATGTTTTATCAACTAATTTGCTGTAATATTATTTTTGTTTGTATTGTTAAAAGCTTCTCAACAATGCCTAGAAAGAAAGTTTCATCAAATTTTGTACACGTATAGTAAAAGAAATGAAAATGTTAATATTTTATAAATCGTAATTAAAATTTGTGGTACGCAAAAAAAGGATACAATATCATAAGAATGAAAAATAAAATAAATATACATATTTTATCAATATTGTCTTTGTAATTTCTAATTTTAAAGGAAAATGAATAGGTTGGATTCTAATTGAGCTCACGTTAAAAATGAAAACTAAAAACAGTTATATAAAGCATTGATTTGTTTTTATATAAACTATGATGTAAGACACTTTTTAGATTTATGATTATTATTGCTGTATTTGCTCTTATTATGATACGAAAAAAACCATGCAAAATATAAAAACTCGAAGGAGTAGATAATTTTGATGACACGTACATTATTAAAATTTCAATAATACTAATGTTATATGATAAAATTAAGTAATATGCAGTTTTAAATAAAAAAAATAACTTGTTGAATGCGGAAAATTAATGGTGACAATATTGAGGCCGATTAATGTAGATGAATAAATTTACAATGAACTAAAGTACCCAGAGTTTCATTGAGAGCTATCCCTTTTTAAGGACTTCAATTGTCAGCCGATAGAGGACTAACCAAGGTAAGTAACTAGGTGGACCTAGCGCGCATGAAATATGCGACTGCGCATACACTGGGTCGAGGTAGGGTGGGACCAGACAGAAACATCTGCGCCTGGTGAGCTCCGCTGAAGTTCGGCTTCTAAGCGGGAGTGACACTGCCGCCCGAGAGGATTGTTTACTCGTGCCGTAGTAGGTTTGTTTTTCTTTCTCGTCTATCGCCGGATCGATTACGCGAATCGCGATTAAAGTCGCTGATGTGTTTTATTTCTCGAGTAGGTTTCGGATTGCGGTATTCGGGTTCTCGGTGCGTGCGGGATTTTGTGGAACATTGTAGAGTAAAGTAGGAGGTATAGCCTCACTTAGAGAATGATCTTTGTGTGGATTTTTTTATTGTGATATTTGTGGATGGAATTTCGTAATCGGGCAAATAGATGGCTGAATTTTTTCAAATGAGATTTGGGACCTGCTAGAGAAACGTACCCACGACGTTACGCGCCGAACTGAGCTGGCCTGCCTGCAGCCATCGAATCTCTAGCCAGGTAGAGGCCGGACCCGAATTCTTCAGAAAGGTTCGTTGCTTCGTCCCGGGGACTTCAAGTCCGTCAGGTCAACAAGTACAAACCTGTTTGCCTTGAAATTTCGAAGCGATACCGTTCGCCAACCAACTTTCATTTCCTCATACCATGACAATTGGCGCCCAACGTGGGAATGAGATTCGGGACTGAGACTAGAGAACGCACTCACGATGTTACACGCCGAGCTGAGCTGGCCTGCCAGCAGCCATCACTCCTCTAGCTAGGTAGAGGCCGAACTCGAATTCGTCTGAACGACACATGGGATCGTTGCCTCGTCCCGGGGACTTGTTGCCTTGAAATTTCGAATCGATATCGTTCGCCAATATTCATTCATTACAAATCCTTGATCCGGGTCGGAGGTTGATTAATCAGTGCAGAAATTTCTTTCAATGCCATAGAGCCAATAGTAATGATGGCAATCATCGCATTAGTTTGCATAGACAGGATTAGCCGACCTAAATAAGATTCATTCATATGTAGGACCTCAGGCTTTATATGCAATTCGACGCTGAAGGTTTTGGATGATACGTTAAAAATGATTGAATTCAAAGGCATTCTGAAAAATTATGGACAATCTTGTGACATGATTTTTTACGACCGCAGTCAACCTTGACAACGATTGAGCTATCCTATTTGGCCTTCAATCGCAAAGCAGGCGTCAATATTACTCGGAAACAAGAAAATGATCCACAAAGCACACATTGTGCAAGTGAAATTACCAGATAAAATTGTCAACTCTAGGCAAAACTAAGCTGCCTACGATATACTTAAGATACCTCACAAACTTTGCGTCTGCCACTAAATCCAACAGAAATCTCCTCGAACCGTCTACAATGCACTGCTGTCCCCTAAATTGTGATGCCGTCGGTCACATCACTCACCATAAAAGCAAAACTGTGTCTACTTTCATCCTCTTACAATAACGCCGCCACAACTCCAAGAAAGATTCTAAATTTTAAAACATCCATCCACGCTAATTTCCGTCAAGTTCAAAGGGAGTCCACCGGCATCACTCCAATTAAAGTTTTCTTGGGTCCCGTTCATGCATCGTCACTGATTGACCCGTGAGCTACCCTTGAACTTGTTTTATTCTGCCACTGAGCTACGACCGCTCCGACCGCTATCAGGTGGTTGTTGAGAATCTGTCCCACTGACGCAATGGTTCTCCGGTTGTTGAACTTTTTGATGTGAAAACTCAATCAACAGAACTACAAGCAATACTTGTAAAACTCTTCCCACCAACAGCCGAAATCGAAGCCGTTTTAAATTATCGTCCTATCACTCCGATGCGAATAGGGCATGGCTGCTCGAAGAAACCTGTACCACAACCAGGCAAACTTGGCACGCACTGTGCTCCAAACGCACCAAGCGGCTCCTCAATATAAGCCGTGAAACCCTGAGTTTCGTCGTTTCCGTACTGACGGGACGCAGAAAGATTGGGTGTCCCTTTCAATGATTTCTGCCGAAGTTGCAGATCAGAGGAAGAAACAATCAAACACTTTCTGTGCGAAGGCCCAGCACTGTCCAGGAAGCGCATGCAAACCTTGGCCACGCCCTTTCTGGGCAACCTCACGGAAGTAGCTGGTTTAGACATTGGCTGCATAGCCGGCTTCATTCGAGAATCTGGATGGGTTTCGTCATCCCACAGGTTCTAGTGCCACCCTCATCTTCTGTGGTATCACAATGGGCCTCAGGTGGCCTAAGTGAGTCACCTTTAGATAAAAGGAGCTGCCATTACAACCAACCAACTTATCACTTCGATGTCGAACAATTCCATTGGTCTAATGATATTACTGGAAGCCATTTCTTGGTTGAAGAGTCCACGAATTCAACAATCAGTTGCACAGTAACGGAAGACAATTGAGATTCACACACTTAGTGAAAACTTGTTTAACGGTGGCTCTTCTTTTGTGAACTCCATCAGCAATATAAATGGATATATGTAACTAGGTATGCTGGTTCTTGTGAAGGACAATAAGTCATCTCCTTTAAGGTGAAAAATACAAAGCATTGTCAATATAATCCCGAGCAAGGATAGACTCATTCGAGCTGCAGGTATTCAAAGATCTTCAGCGATTTTCCCTTGGGCTAAAGACAGACTTTGCCTCCAACTATAACAAACCAAAGACGATGATGCCCGTTTATCTTGAAGTAAGCAAACATCTTGCACTTTGATCATGAACTGTCTCGAACTTAGGAAGTACGAGTAGAAGAATACTTTACCATGGATTTGAATATACTGTGAGTTCCAAATCTCTTTGATTCGCCACCAAAAGCGCAAGGAAAGTAGTCATAGTACAGACTAAAACATTTTGTACTGATCGTTCGGGGGGATGACGTCCTTTCCCCTTTTAAGGATTAACAATCGGTCTAGCACCAGCTTTTGGGTGGCGGAAAGCCGAAGTAAGTTCAAGGAAATTTTTTTTGGCTCGCAAAAAAACTTTACCAGAGGCCAACGTGGTAGCACCAACGCCTGAGTAAAACAGCTACCCTCCAGCTTTGGTTAGGATCAATTAGAGGCTGATACGTAGCGATTTTGAACTATTTTCCGAACCGCCGGTCAAGATCATTTCAATCCTACTACGCATATCCTTTTTGTTTTAGTGTTTTGAACATGTCGTTGCAAATTCACTGGTAGGTTGCCTTTGATTAGACTAGTAAGTAATGAACGAACCATTAACTCGGGGTAGAACTGACGTATCTACTGTGCTATGAAAGGAGACCTTCCACATACGTGGTGCGCCGTTGGTTACCGCAAAGAAGGCCATTAAGCTAAGGCCACCTGATTATTCCATAAACATTTGGCAGATTCTGATCATATTATGGTGGTTTCCCTGTAAACGAATCGATGGTAAAGTGTTCATAAATAATATGGTGACTAATCAACAAATTCTATCCGATTTTGTCATTTTTGAATGAAGACAAATTCCTGCTTCCTCTTTTAAATTTTGCATGAAAAATGAGTGGCACAATAAACCTGCGAGTGGCATTATTGGGTTATTCATCACAAATCAACACATTGTAAGCATATGAATCGCTCCTAAGATATTCCCCGAAACAACATGCATATGTACATATGTGTGTGCATGTGAGTTCAACCATATCTTCCTGATTTATTATTTCTCGAAGTGTTAGTCTGCTAATTTATTTCAACACTTCCTCAAATTGTTAAAGCTCGGAATCGTTAAATATATACAAAAAAACAAATCCACGGTACATTCCCCAGCAGTTTCAATTCATTCGAATAATTTTTGGGTGCTTCGTTGAACGAATCACAGAAATCGCATCGCGAATCGATTGCACGCACGCACACACATCGTCGAGAATTTAGACGCATAAAACAATAACCCATTCTAAAAATACTCGATTTCTATGTATATCTGTGCGAATGAAAGATTCTGTCTCGTAATCTGAATTTCCACTGACGAAATTCTTGAAATTCTAATTCATTTCCTTTTTTCGCGAGCGATCAATATCTTTTTCTTTTTTTTCTTCTTATTTTTCGGATCGTGAAATATTAAGAAGTTCACTTTTGATCAGAAAGGTCATTGATTTTATTGTTTTTCATGATGTGAAAACAATTTGAAATAACTTTCATATATTTATATATTACTTGTGGAGCCAAGTGCGATGAGTGTAAAGTTTTAGATAAACAATGCCATTAACAAGTAATTTTAATATTGTATCTTTTGACGATTTTATGTAAATTTAAGAATCGAAATATTTCTTCTCCCTTACAGTTGCTGCTTATCCGCCAAAAAAAAAATATAGAAAATATAATTACATTCAAAAATTTGATGCTGTTTCGATAATAAAATTGCAGTTTGCCTAATTTTTGGCGTCTCATGACGATGACTCATTTCGAGCTGATATATTTCGTACGTCTGTCAAGTCCAATTCAATTATGACAGTAGGAAATGCTTCAGCCGTATCAATTTTATTTAAACACTCAGTCACAAAAGTGTACATACACCCGCAATATCTTGCATATTATGCATAGCTGAATAAAAAAAATGTATTAAAGCTTAGTTTATTTTAATGATTCTTACTTGTATATACATATTATGAAAGAAAATTGTAAAATTAGTAAGTATTTCAACCGAAATTTAAGATATTACAAAAAATAATGTCACAAAAGTGTATATACAGCAGATAAAATGACGGAAAAAAATATAAAATGTACCATTTGTTAATAGATAATGTTAAATTTAATATCTAGTTGGGCCACAATTCGCCACTATAACAGCTTTCAATCTCCTAGGCATCGAAAGGATTAGATTTTCTGTTATATCTGGACTAATTTCACTCCAAGCCACCGATAACGCATTATTTAACATCTCCTTGTTACTGACGTTATATTTTCGAACTCTTCTTTCAAGTTCATCCCAAAGATGTTCAATGGGATTGAGATCAGGTGATTGAGGTGGAGAATGCAACTGTTTCGGGACGTTGTAAAGGATCCACTCACAAACGACCAAGGCAGTGTGCTTTGGGTCGTTATCTTGTTGGAACATCCAGGTCGGTCGGAGTACTAAGCGCTCAACAGATGGTTTTAGGTTAGCTCGCAATATGTTGAGGAATTGGTGACGGTCCATTATGCCTTCAATGAAATGAATATTTCCTACGCCAGCTGCTGCCATTCCGCCCCAAACCATTACGTTACCGAATCCATGTTTAACAGTTGGGATAAGATTTTCTTTCTACATCTCTGCATTTACTTTTCGCCAAACTTTTCCACGGCCATCACAACCAAATAAGTTGAAGCGAATTTCGTCTGTAAAAACACTGTTTTTCTAAAGTTGTGGTCCTTATCTTGATGTTTTTTTGCGAACTTCAATCGTTTTATTCGGTTTGACTCAGAAATAAATGGTTTCTTTCTTGGCACGCGTCCCCGATATCCCGCGGATCTCAAAGTCCTACAAATAGTTTCTGGATGCACTGCTTTTCCCAATTCATTTGCAATACATTTACTTATATTTGGTGCGCTTATTTTCGGATTTTTCTTACCTTTTCGTAACATTGCTCTGACGTCACGGTCTTTCAAGATATTTGGACGTCCAGATCTAGCTATACTTTTCAAACTGCCAGTTAAATTAATGTTTTTTATTATTAGGTGCGTTTTTTGGCTCCCGCTCTAGAGTAGAGTTCCAAACCCCAACCAAAAAAACGAATCAGGTTCTATACAGGTTTAAATTCTGCGCGATGCAGTTGGTAGCATTGTCAGCACGAAGGTGACACTGTCTTGTGACATTTAATAAGTGAAATTAACGAATTGAAGCGGTTATTATTTCAACAAAATCTGTATTATTTCGACAGGGTGAGTTATTAAATGAAATTAATTAGAAAACCCAGTGAATTCACTGGGTTACGAAACCTGGATAGTTGTTGTTGTTTTACGTGTGTTTTGGGTTAGCTACTCTAGAGCGGAAGCCAAAAAACGCGCTTATTGTTGGTACAGTAGCCCGGCTTTTTGTCACTATTTTTGCTATTTCGCCCAGCGATTTATCCTCTTGCTTTAATTTTATCACTAAATTTCGTATTTTGAACGAAACCTCTCTTCGAACAGCCATTTCACTGATGTATGGTAACGGCACTAGCTCAAAAAGCAAACTCGAACAATAGCAATGACTAACCACTTAAATGTTTGGCAGAATCGGAATAATGATGCTAGAGACCCGTTATTCCTGGAAATGTACTCCTGGATGTAAACTTTAGTGGCATAAATTTCAAGGTTTTTTTATTTTCTGGTATCAATTTTTAGGAAAGTTATTATTTCGTTGCGAAAAAATTATTAACGAGCCCAAACCTTTGGGATAATGCATATTTTAAATTATTAATATTCGTAGTTTTGGAAATATGGATGATTTTCCAGGTGTACGTACACTTTTGTAAGTATCATGATGAGGTTGCAACGATGATTTGAACCATCCGATATGAGAACGACAGACCGACATTCTACACCTACATCTATAGTGGTACTATGCTCTTTACGGGAATGTATGAAAAGCAAAGAAAAACCTTCAAAGTGCAAAATATGGTTATGCATGTGCAGTAAGAGCATTAAAGTAGAACATAAGCGTCGACCTGGTTTATTTTTCAAACATAATATTATTGCTGTGAGAATCCCGGTAACTAGCTGTCAAGAAAGGAGGTACAAATTTTGAATCTATCAGACGAGGAACTTAGTTCTACCTGAGGCATACAACAGACAATTTTTAAATCGGTACATTAACACCTTGCGTGCCATGTATCACCGGTGAACACGACAAAATTGATGCACCACAGACCAATGTGTCACCGGTGAACACACGGCACTCATTCCTCTCAGACCAAGCGAAAATTTTCAAGTTCTGGTTTTTTTTTTGCAGGAAAAAATGTACCGTATACAATTGAGATAAAACTGCGTTGTTTTACTCGAAAATAATGTATGTTCACCGGTGACACATTGGCCTGTGGCGAATCGATTGCGTTAAAAAAAAGGCAACATGTGAACACCAGACATTAGATAACAATTCTCGATTAGTTTGCCTTGTTATCTCGTCTTTTGAAGTGCAAGTATTTTTTGTGTGGTTATGAACTCCGAAGAAATTCGTGCGGTATTATGGGAGGACTCCGCGGAGGACCTATTTGCTACGGATAGTGAGGACGAGGACTATGTTCCCGCTAATGGACAATCGCTCTTAAAATTCGTTAAATCATCTGACGCAGAAATGCCAATTCAAATGCTTAACTCTCCTTATGACTACATAAAATTATTCACAAAGCCTAGTACACAGTTCGATTCAGAACAGAAAATTCTGCATGTCTACACATTTGGTAAATAATTTGCTGCCGGAAATTTGACAATGGAGACAAATGGAGATTAAAAAAGTCAAAGTCATTTAGACTTTTGACTCTTTAAATTGCCGGCTGCTGATGATGATGGTAACAACTTCAATGACAGTTTCAATGACAGCTATTGCCAAACGTCAACTTTCTGCATCAAAAGGAATGTCAAAACAATTAAAATTCAAATCTGAAAAGTGTGGAGAGTACTTGGTGTTGCGGTGCTGCCATCTACCGAGTTCATCGATTCTGCACAGAAAACTGTGATGCAGAATTGAGTCTGAAATTCTGTGCGTAATTTCTGCAACTGCAGAATTTTCATACAAATTTCTGCGCTGAACCGAACTGTGTACTAAGCTTAACCGATGAAATTTTGGAGCTGATATGTAGTAGCCGAAACTAACGGAAATGCATCAAACGTTATCAGCGCTTCAATGACCAAGAGAAGCAATCGGAACAAAAACTGGAATGACACTGACAAAAAAGACATAATGCATTTGTTGGCAATTATTCTGTATATGAGAATAGTAAAATACCCTACAATTGCCGATTATTGGAAAAAGGACATATTATTCGAAAATAATTTTGTACCCGGCATCATGTCGAGAAATCGGTTTCAAATTTTGATGCGATTTCTGCATTTTGCGGACAATCAGGATGCCAGTGCAACGTTGTCCAAAACATGTAAAGTTGACACCTTAATCCAAAAGTTGATATCAAACTTTAAGAAAAATCGTTCACCATGTGAAAATCTTGTCATCGACGAGGACGGCTAGGTTTTCGACAGTATCTACCCGGAAAAGCACACAAATATGGAGTAAAGGTTTTTAAATTAACAGATCCTCAGGGATACACTTCCGACGCTAAATTTTACACCGAGAAGTCCGATAGTACGAATGAAATGTCGATACCATCAAATGTATGCCTTACTCTTTTGCATGACTATTTCGGCAATAATCGTTCCTTGACGGTCCATAATTTTTATATTTCCATTGAACTGGCTCATGCTTGTCTTATTCGCAACACCCATGTTCAAGGAACATTGCGTAGAAATCGCAAAGGTCTCCCCAAATATACTGACAAATTAAAGAAGGGCGAATGCGTTACGTTTCAACAAAACGGGATAGTAGTTGGACATTGCAAAGATAAAAGAGAAGTTTCGTTTTTATCTACTAAGAATATCGATGCAATGACTCCAACAGGAAAAAGAAATAGGAAAGGCGAGAACATCGTAAAACCGGATATAATCTTAGAATACAACAAGTGTGAGCAAGGTAACACATTCATTATAATTGACCAAGCCAAATATACTAATTTTTTTTTGTTTCATTTTTAGGAATTGATCTTGCGGACCAAATCGGAAATCACTTTTCAGTGCTTCGTAAGACCGTAAGGTGGTATCACAAAGTAGCGTTGGACTTTTTGTTCAACATTTCTGTCGTGAATGCCTATATACTATATAATGAGAACCATTCTAAGATGCAAATTTCTGAATTTAGGCAAAATTTAGTCCTGGGTGTCAAAGCTAATGTCTATGAAAGGGAAAATAGCACGGCCGACCCGCAACCGAAACACCTGCTCACTAAAATGACAGCTCTTACAAAAAATGACAGACGGAAGCGTGGTCGGTATAACAAATGTTATGCAAATGCCTGCTCCGCTTCCACTTCAAAAGAAATGAGAAATAAATCGAAGCAAGTGGATACTTTTTGTGCGGAAATCCTTTCCTTTGTCTAACACATTTTCAGGAATTGCATTAATATTTTGCTAATTATGAAATATTATGTTTGTTGAAATGAATGAATTTTATTTTATAATTTATTTTTATTTTATGTAAAAGAAAGAATTTAATACAAAAACTATATGGAAAACTGTTATTTGTAGTTGTTTTTTTATTCTGCATATTATGTTCGAAATATCTTTTGAAGTTTTAGGGGAAAAAATAAAAAACACGTCCTGCATTCAACTGCCAAAAAAGGGCATTTTAAGTAGCATTCAAATCTAAAAACGCCTCAAAAGCCGCCTAATTTGTTTAATCTTCTTATGCTTCATAGGTTCCAGTCTTGCAAGATATTATAGCGCATATTGTTCTACACGCTTTGTGCTATCAAATTAATAAAAAAAAATATTTTTCTTCTGAAAAAGGACTATTAGAAGAAAGGACAAATGTGTTCACCGGTGACACATGGCCTGTGGGGAATCATTTTAGTATGTTCACTGGTGACACAATGGCAGCCAAGGTGTTAACCCGGATAAAAAGTCCCACCAATAGGAAAATAAAACAACTCTGCAGTGAGATTGCAGATAATCTTGGTGTCAAAAAACAAGAATCGCTTGAAATATCTAATTGGCGACTTTATCGCCAAGATAGGCAAAAGTAATAAACAGTAAAGATTAATGAGGTACTATGTACATGAAAAGAAAAAATAAAAACGAAAAAGGACTTTTATACGAAACGCATACATAACAAACGTCTTTCCGGAGCGCAAATTAATGACCCTTGTTACACTGGTAAGAAAATGAGTACGCCCGAACAAATGGAACTATTGTTTTGAAAAGATTTTAAACTTTTGTCCAATCAAATTTTGTACACATTTAAATAAATGGATAAGTGCATGAACGGCCTACCCGTGCTTTTCATGCGAGAATCCATGCAGTAAGTCGTGACAGGGTGGGCCCAAACAGCACCAGCAATGCACAGCGATCTCCAGCGGTGTCGATCGTCTAGCAACCACCCATGTGAGGAATAGCCCGACATGACGACAGCAAGAACTTAGCGCGATATTCGTATTTGAGACTAGAACGAACTAGTGGATCAAAATGAGGGGGGTGGAAATTTCACTGTTTTAAAGGGTGAAGGTTTTTAAGTTTAAAAATCAGTCCAGTAGAGACCAAACCAACCCTTTTCTAACCGATATATTCCACTTGGTGTCTTATTCTCGGACTAAACGTCCTTGAAGTCATGAGAAATATGTCATTTTGACCTCAACTTTGTTGTAAATTAATCGAGTCATTACAAATGGCACTCAAACTGCAGTCAAATATGGTAAGATTCACGTTGAAAATATAAATAACAAAATTCATTACAAATCCAAGGAAGATATGGAAGAAAGAGACTTGCAATGCAACCACAAAAACGCAAAGGATTTTGTACTTCATAATAAAATACATAAGACAAAAAAGGATGATAGCATACTGAATTTTTCTTTTTGGATAGAAACGGAACGAGAAAACTCGCCAGCAAAAATTTTGAAAAGCTAAAAAATAGGGAGGTCTACAAAAATGCACCCATATAGGGACTTCTAGGAACACTGGGCCTTCTTGAAACTCAAAAATATATAAGAAGGCATCATTTGAAAATCAGTGCCTATACAATGATTTTATTAGTTGTCATGATCCATTTATTTACAGTTAAACCAACAGAGAATAAAAAATAATATAAGAAAAACAGGCTTTTGATTTTTGAAATTATTATGCTGGCAATAATGTTTTTGTAAATGTAGGCAATTTGAAGCTGTGAAAGTGCGTAAGGAAGTGTTGTAACTTAATATATATCACTTATTAGCTTAACAAGTAACCTGATGCCTTTCATTGTATTACGTTGGCACTTGTTACCTAGTTGAATTGGCCAGTCCATCGCTTCGGCATTAAAAGAAAATTTTACCTTTTCATATCATAACAATTTGCGCAACTAGTCGCTCAGTTTGTTGGTGAGTATCGTCCTTATTTTCTTATCCAAAGAAACGAATCTCAAACCAAACAGCCTCCTCGATGGTGATCAGAAGCGCTTAAACATCTTCAACACTTTCGTTACCATAGCATTCAATTTTGGGTACCAATTGCACAGAAACAAATGAGTGTCACAGAAATCAACCCCCTAAAGGTAATTTAAACCTGTATTTAGGAATCAATTGACCCTAGAGTGATGGCCTCGAATCCTGGATTTACAGTCTTGGATTTCAAGCGAACAAAGCAAGAAAGCACTAACTACGAGCACCTCACCACTCAGCACTTTTTCGGGCGAAGCGTTACGTACTGGCTTCGGGCGTTCAATTCAGCCAAAATTTAAGGTTAAATCCACTTAAGACAGTTCGTTAATATATCTAATAACGTCCTACCGTTGATGTGTAAAAATTTTAGGTAGGACCACCAATATACCATCACCTTGCAATTTTT
Source organism: Oxycera nigricornis (assembly GCA_963942545.1). NCBI lineage: Eukaryota > Metazoa > Arthropoda > Insecta > Diptera > Stratiomyidae > Oxycera > Oxycera nigricornis. The sequence continues at coordinate 5,724,072 of OZ012664.1, forward strand.
TTTTAGTGGTAATGATTTCTCATCAGCAGGGTGATCCACAATCATGTTCTCCCTTCACGCGCTCAAAATTGGTGAGGCCTTAGAATGAGGCTGATCGAAAAGTTGCCTCCCAGACGGCTGGTTGAGGCGCTCTCATTTGGGTGAAGCCGTCAGCTGGTTGCTTGCAAGCGCGACAAGCGACAAACGTAACAACTGATATTATGGTATGAGATCCCAGCAAACTGTTTGTGAATTTGTTCAGCAAAGACGACAAATTTTTCGTTTGAGATAGCGCATTCTTATTGTGGAAGTAACTTGAAATAATGAGATAAAAAGTTATTTCCAGATCCCATCGAAGACATGCAAGGGCGGATACAAGGGGGTCATGAAACCCCCCCCTGAGCCTAGGTAAACTAGTGATTTTTAAGATTTACTGTAAATAATAGGTAATAGAGTAAAATATGTGTCTTCTTTTCTTGTGATTTTCGAGGCAGTGACCCCCCCCCCCCTGAGTCAAATGCTGGATCCGTCCTTGAATACTTGTTTGCGATTGAGTAGTCAAAAAAGATAATATAAATGATTTCCGCTTTTAAATTCAATGATTCTACCTTTTTGTAACGGTTTTTAAATCATTCATAGCATTTGCTGACGATTTCGGGCCCTTCTCGGTCCAGTTCCTAGGACTATATCCTCAGCTGTCCCTCCGCTCCTATGCAGGCTGCACAAGACTATGAAAAATTTCTAGAAATTTTCCTCGGGAAGACATAGCTTCTGCTTGTGGTTCAGCTCCGACCATAACGCATGACCGACCGGCAGGATTTGTTATTTAAATTTGTAGAGCATGTACAAAGTACCAATTGAAGTAGCGTCAATGATATCCAAGTAAGCCGTGTATGTCTCCCTACTCATTAAATCAATTTTTTTATATCAGCTATAAATAATATAAAATATATAAAATAATTGTCGGGGGTAAATTAACAGCTTTCTTGGAATCGTATAGTAAAATATTATCCAGACTACTCAAATTCAGACGTTTTCAATTAATACAAATAGCTTTGATGAAATTTTCATGTTTCACCGCTTGAATAATCATCTCAAATAGAAAAAAGATCTAATATCACGAACAGCACAACAGCCACGGTGAAAATATCTTGGAAGTGTTCAAAAACTCTAAACGATAAACAAAACGAAAACTACGCCGTCTAAAATCTGCGCTGCGTGTTCTACCTATGTGTAATGTGTATTTTGAAGCGCGAAGAATGTTGAGTCATGCGTGTAGATAGATTGATGCGTGCTCTGCCGTTAAATCGCAAGAATGCAGGTGAGTAAATGTGGCTACTAGTTTAATTTTAGACGGGATCCACCATAGTCTTGTAACACAAACAAATCGCGGTTCTTATTGCAAAATGCACTCTCTTATTCCCGGCGGCCGGAATTCAGGAGTACATACATACATACGTATCCACCGTTTACAAATATTCATGACCCAATTGAAAAATGTGTATTTTTGCCGCAGGAGAAAGAGAAATTTCTTCAAATTGTCGAGTGAAATTTAGGGATTTAAAAAATATGCCGCAAAGTGATTGGGAATTTGAAAATAACCGAAGGAGAAATCAATTTATAGGACTTGCAGGATAGTAGGATTCAAAGCGGATGCTGGAGGTATTCGCCCGAAATTAAAATTTCTTTAATCACTGGACCCACTATATTTAGACCCAACTTACTCGCTTTAAACATCAAACGATCATCAATTCAACAAAACGGCACCTTCGCGCACTCTTTGTAAACGTTTGTGCTGTGCTTATTAAATGGTTGCACCTACTTATTCGCAACTCGGTTCAAAATCATTAAAAAAACCGACCGTTGTACAAATCGTTCGCGGAACCAACAGGGTTAATTGCTGCTCAACACGTTAGCGATAAAAATGTTGCCAAATAACCACACCTGATCACTTCGTCGGCCCAACTGAGGAAATCACTTTTCAAAACTGACAATGAACCATCACCGCGCAAGAAGAAGATCCTGCGGAAAATCTCAAGATGTTTCCCAAAAAGACCGAAAAGATTGTTTTTGTGAATTTCGATTCCGCGTGTGCGCGCGCGCGCGATATTGAGCGCACTATTAGCGGTCAGTCCCGCGTGAGATCGCAAAGAAATCTGAGAAGATGCGGGCTTAGCAAAAGTGAAATAGTTCAGCACACCGGAAAGAAGGAAAGCGTACGCTCCACTTGAGATCACAGCAGATAATGCCGTTTCGGTCAAGACGATGCCTCGCATCGAGAATAATTGCATTTCCAACACGTCAATTAAACATTTACGAATATCTCGCTCGGGGGTTACCATCAGAAGTCATTGCTTCCCATGAAGACCAACTAGGTGTGTTTTTATGCCCGAGCAGTTGCGAAAAGATAATTAATCCTGGACTCAAATGAAATTCTGATGCCAAGTTAGAGGCAATTTATATTTTAATCTCATTAATGTAAATTGAAAAAGATTTCCTGGTCATAACAATAGTTTTCCAGAACATAAAAAAATTTCTCTTGGCTACAAAAAACACTTTCCTTCACCTGAAAACTATTTTTCCTGACCACCAAAATATTTATCGTAACCAGAAAAATAAATTCTCAGAAAAGAAACATATTCTTCCGCATCATAAAACCATTTTTCGTGGTCGAGAAAATATTTTTCCTAATTGGAAAAATATTTTTCCTGGAAATAAAAACATGTTCCATGATCACAAAACATTTTTTCCTGACCACAAAAATATTTATCTTTAATAGAAAAATATATTTCCTGAAAACAAACATATTCTTCCACTTCGTAAAAATATTTTTGTCATCACAAATATATTTGTACTGACCGAAAAATATTTTTCCACGGCAGAAAATCACTTTTTCTGACGTCCAAACCATATTTCCTGGGCACAAACCTTTTTTTCAATCCATATTTTTCGAAACTATTTTCCTTCCTCCAAAAAAACTAATATAACTAAAAACTAATTTCACTCACCATAAAACGTACTTCGGACCTTCCTATGCAGCTTCGTTTGCGGCACGCAACTGACGCAGTTGATGCAGTTGACCCAGTTGACGCATTTGACGCACGCGATTTCCGCATTTTACGCAGTTGACGCACACATTTGACGCAATTGACGCAGTTGTCGCATTCGACGCATTTAGCGCAAGTTACGCAATTGACGCACGCATTTGGCACACTGGACGCATTTGACTCACGCAATTGTAAGACCCAGGTAAACTCTCGTCGCAAAACCCATAAAATATCCTTGAATTTCCATATTGAGTGTAGCGTAGCATCCTTGCAAGCGCATATGCAGTGCCCATATCCTGAAGATTTATTCGTAGAAAATAGATAAGGAGCCGGCTCGCTACTTTGTCCTCGATGCCAAGATAGCGGACCGGTTTTGCATGTTATTTCACACCCTATGTTACGCACATATGCGACACATGTTGAATTAGCCTGATCTTGGCGGCTGCTCCTTGCAGCTGGGATCAACGCGTCATTATCAGTGCGAACGTGACAGTATAAGTTGTGCAAGTTGTGTGTGGACAAGGAGCAAAATTAAGGAGCGTGGATTTATTGGAAAGGCAAGCAATTTTGCTTATTAAGTGTTGTGGTCGGAGTGATTGTGTTTTTTTTACTGAATTGGTTAAAGTAGAATTAACAAACATATGATTTTCAGCTGCCCGGGGTAAATGCTAGAATTGTGTTTAAACGGTGACGGCTAAACTGGTAATCGAACCAGGAACCTTGGAGTTAAGGATAGTGCTCCTCCTTAATAGTAGCAGGAATAAGGCTCCTCCTCGTGGAGCTGGTTGATGACGCACCTATCCACCCCGGCTGGCATCTCTTGCGCTCTCCTTCATGTCAGCTTACGTGTAAGTTCCGTACCGCCTCGTGCGCTCTTCCTTGACGCTGGTTCAACATGTCCTCATGTTATTTGGTTTTCTCAATTATTAAGTAGGATGAATCCTCAAGAACCACACCAAAACGCCGAGCATTAGCCAGCCTCGTTGCACCATACAGGGAGTGAAAGGCTAGGTCAAATATAGTTTCCATGATGACAGTGACAATACGCTGTAGTCGCAATAGCAGGAGCGGTATAGTGTAGGAAGCAGCGTATCTAGCCCACGATTATGATGTCGTGCGTTCGATCCCCGGCCGTTAATGTTTTTTTATTTTATTTTTTTAAAAACAAATATTAATGTAATCAGTTTAAGATAAATCAACAATGTTCAACTATAAATACATTTTATTGAGAAATCAGCAAGATTTATTTGAAGAACAATGCCACAATAGTTCGACCGCGGGCATAGAACGCCAATGAAAAGGACTTAAGGCGGTTATAGGCTTTATACACTTCAAAATATTTTTTTTTACTTATTTCGATAGTAAAAATTCTCAAAAATACCGTGTTAAAATTTTAGAAAGATCCAGGCATTATTATTCTGGTCATCCTCGATTTAATGCGCACAAGTTATGAATCTTCTGTCGCGGAGACGGAAAAAATTAAAGTTTAAAATTAATTTAATTAAACTTTTGTTTGAAATAAAAACAATTGAGTTGAGTACTTTATTCAACCGTTCTACCGACTTCGACAAGTGAAAGATACAAACGAAACTTATTCATACTGAGTTAGCTTATTTATAGCTAACTCTTATCTGCAATTTCCCAAGGATCGAGATTTAAATAAATCTTCGCCGGTGGCAAATGTGTCATTTGTTTACAAATGGAAAGATGACCCATTTTTGTTTATCTCTTAGTTTTCGCTGCTCGAGATTTAATTAAACATTCGCCGGATGCGGATGTGCAATTCTGCAGTTCATTAATTTGCAAACGGAAACATAAGCGATTTTTAATATTGCAGATAAGTGAATTTTGAGGGAAGTAAATATGATCTGCAATGTTGTATGTTTTATTGAAGAGGGGATGATGCAATTGGGAATTTGGTAGTTATATGTGCATCCTTTAGAGTATGGCTAAATGTAACTCGCACCCTATGTATACTCGTAGACACACGTGGCTCTTTAAGGCGTCGCGCCTCTGTATAGTATTTAGCTCTAAACATATATACAAACAGATTTTCGAGTGATATCTATAAAAACAAGCGTATTAACTGTAATATTGAGTTTAAAAAGAGACCGTTGTCCTCATAACTTTGTCTAACCAATATTTTGAATATTAGTAACAAATTTGAATTTTGGAGGAAAATCATCTCTCTCAAAAGTGTAAATGCATTTTTCTCAAAACCAATTTTTTTCAGGTCGTGCGAATGATTTCTCCGAAACTACGAAATCAATTCTTCCCGCATAATTATCGTGTGGACCATGTCCGTCTCAAAATATTGATTTTTTCACCTTTCTTAACCCGAAAAATCACACAAAAAACTCGAATTTTGAAAAATTATTTTTCAACTGGCCGCCATTTTGCTATTATTGTATATAACTTGCTAATTTTGAAAGCAAGCAGTTTAATATGTAGTTTTTTTCATTTTGTGTAAAAAAAATAAATCCATAAAATAGTTTTTTGGGCACCTTCTGACACTGTATTTATTGAACCCAAAAATAATTATATCAATATCTGCTCCAGAGGCGTTGTAATAAATTATTAAAAATAGGTCAGTTTTTTCGGTGTATAAAGCCTATAACCCCCTTAAACGCACAAGACGTCTATGAACATATGATCTAAGCTTCTGTATAAAGGCGCGAATTTTACAATTTCCCTTAACACTTTTGAAAAACTCGTTAACGTTTTGAAATTGTTCCGGGGGTCAAAACAGGGTTGAAGTCTCGCCCATATGCGGATATTTTGCTTTTACCCCCATTAGAACAAAAAACTTGATAGAAAAGACTGCTAAAATATAGCATTTTTTTTCTTTGCTTTCCAAGATGGAGCTCAGAGGATTAGAGGAGCGACCCCAGAAACTTGAATTTAAGTTGGCAGTAAGACAAAAGAAATATCTGCTTGCCTACCAAAATAATCCGTGAGAAGTTTGCCACCCGAAGTCGATTATTTGGCCTAAAAACGCGTTTTTCACGCAACTCCCTCCTCTTTCGGATGGAATGACTCCCGCCAATGTACAATGATTGAAACAATCTATACCGCAAACGATTTGTGACAAAATTGTCTTAGAAAAGAGTCCAAATGTGTTTCCCGTTAAACGTAAAAATAGAAAAGTTGTAACGCTCGAAAGATATTCAACCCCTTTTCGGGTGTCGTTTTTGACATGTAACTTTTTTATTATTGACACCACGTAAAATACGCATACACGACTTGCTACAAATTGCAAGTTTGCCATACGCAACTTTCTTGTGTGAGCCATGGTTTCTGAGATATGGAAGTGTACCGCTTTTTTTAGTTTTTACGATGGAGCCCATAGGATTGGAGCTGCAATCCCAAAAACTTGAACTTAAGCTAACTATACCCTTGCTCATATATTGCAATAAAAGTTTGGCTGCCAGCCGAAAATGCACGGTCAAACTACCATTTGACAGGACAAAGCGAAGCCAGCCAAAATTTGTTTGAAAATCGCCAATAAGATAAGTCCACCCAGTTTAACAAAGACAAGACTGGCCTGCGGCGCTCAGGAGTTTACTTGAGCTCACCAAAGTCAAGAATTGCCTTTTGAACAGTTCTTAGATGGGGGATCAATGATTTTCCTCGTTACAGATGTGGGGGAGGAGTCTATTTAGTTCTTTTGGGCGGTGTTTAAAGGCGGGATAAAGTATTTGGCGAAGAATATTTTGCAATTGAACACGGTTCAATGTGTTGTTTGAGCTGGAAAGAGGGGGGAAAGGCGAATATGTTCAGTTTTCACCGTTTTTTTAACTTCCCAGTATACGGGAAGTTCTTGTAATCGCCCCGAAAAAAATATTTCAAGTGTTTTTCGAAAGAAGTATGTGTGTGTGTACGTGCTTTCGTGGACAGTTTTTTCTACGAGCATAGCTCACGTAAACAAACTCGTATCGGCTTCGTTGAAGTGTCATTCAAAGCGTATTAGCAATTTCACGACCTGATTTAATTTTGGTTATACTTCGGTCCGGTAGGTTTTTTGTTTTGACCCTTCCAAAGGTATCTCTGTCGTACACCATATCTCGCCAATCAGACATTAGATTTGCGTCATGAAGGTGTCATTCGAAGTGTTGTAGAATTTGTATGATGATATAAAATTTTAAAAATATTTAGCGCAGGCGTTTTTAAATGCCATATAGAAAAGGTACAAAAAATTAGGGTTTTACTTTTAAAAAAAAATTATTGCATTAGCAACAATCAATGCTTGTAAATTTCAGATATTCTTAAGGGTTTTTGTTTAAAAAAATTATTTAATGTTTGTTTCATATTATAAAAATGCTCAAAAACTATTAATATCCACCATAAATAAGACTGATACGAATAATATTACCAAATTTCTCTTATTCTAAAGGCGTTGTTGTCGTTCCGATCAAAGCGTATTAATATTTGCATAATTTGAACAGATTCGTGGTAATCAACGCTTTCAACGGTCCGGTAGCAAGGGGCTCGTTAAGTGCTTGCTAACGAATAGCCAGGGATTCGCTGAAGGTTCATGATGGCGTTAGCCAAGGGCTTACGAGAGGGAAGCGAGGAGCTGAGTTCGGGCTAACGGGGGAGTAGCTAGGGGCTCGATAACGAAGGGTAGTGGAGGGCTGCCACATGGCGGGGCATAGCACAAACAATTAAATTTCGAACATTTGCAACTATTGGTTTCATAACGAAAAAAATTGTAGAAATTTCCACTTTCATATCATTTTATAAACAGTTTATTAGTACTCTTTTTATTAATTTGACTATAAATAAAGATAGCGTCGATTCAACTTCAGAGTGCAAATTGCATCGATTATTTGTTGTTGTTTCTCCATGGATTTTTCTCATCACATTCTCTATTAACCATACTGAGAAGAAATTATAAGATTCGCAAGACTCGTTCTATGTGCTATAATCCCCTTAACAGTTCATTCTTCCACATTCGAGAGCGATTGCCGCGTAGAAGTGGGTGTTTTATCCGCAACGGTATCATTCACTTCGTTGTCGATTGGCGGCGGCTCGTCTAACAAAGGCTGAATAGTTGTTCTTATTGCAGGAATTGGTGATATTGGCGTTGTAACCACCCGAACATCGGACGTCGTTCTACTATTGCTTTTTGTATTGGTTGTATTGGCTGCAGCTACTGTTGCTACTGTTGATTGCGGTTCTGAACTGGAGGTTGTGTCATTTTCTTCCAAGTGTGCGGCCGAAGCTGTATCGAAAAAGGATCCACCCGAAGCTTCGTCCGACTGCATTGAGGCACCATCAGCAATACCACGCGTAAATTCATTTGCTCTACTTGGTAAACTAAGTGGATTGCTACCTACTGTTTCGTAGTCGCCTGAAATGTTCGTAAAGTGTTGAAATTGATTGTTTTTTTATTCATTGTAATGCTAGTGTTGCAGACATTTTGCTAACCTGTTTGCGAATTGTCACGTACGAACAGCCCGACCGTATGATCCGACGCGAATGGCTCGCCATCATTTGTTGGCGACGACACATCAGACGCTTGTCCTTCGACAGATTGTGGGACGGACGAGCCAATATTCGTGGCATTAACGCCACCTGATATCAACCCTTGGCTACTAGCAGTAATGGTCGGTTTCGATGACGATATCATATTATCGGCACCGCCCACCAAATGCGTCGGAACGTGAGGATTATTTGCCAGTTGCGGTTGAGATTTTCGACTTTTCTCCGCCTTTCGCCAAAGCGTGATTTCCTTGAAGGACAATCGTCAACGGGAAATGCTAATAAACTTGCGTTGAATATCACTTACTTGTTGTTTAAAGTATCTTCGATCTTCCGTATCCATGAGGACTAGATTTAAGAAATATTTTACAGAGAATTTCTTGCTGATATCGCGCATGGTGGGCGTCAGATCATAGCCAGCCAGGAATACACGAATTGGTATGCTTTCACCTATCGACGTTGAATTCAAATAAAATTCAGACATTTTTAAGGACGATTACAACTCGATTTTTACCTTTAACTGGCGCACCATCCATGATCTCGTATTTCGCAATCGTATCGTTCTCCGTGAAAATATTTGGACCTTGAATCGAATACGTGTTAATTCTTTTCCATTTGATATTTCTATACAAAATTAAAACCAACCTGAACCTGTCGTTTCTCGTTTTATTATTGCAATTTCCATATGTTTGATTTTAATGCGTACCAAAAGGAAATAGATCTTACCAACAATTACATCTTTCAAATGATATCTGAATAGAATGTGTGTTAGTTTCTAAGAAAATTTCAACTAGAATATTAGTAATTGCGCCTCACTTGGATTTATTGTATTCAAACTCGATATGCAAACAATCTTCGATGCCCACTTCCATTTTAATTGGATTATTCAAATCGGGATAGCTACATAATGTATGTACGGCAATATCTACTTCACGTACAATATCGCTTAGGCGTCGTATAATGGTCACACGTAGAAAATATCTAAACGGGGAGTAAAGGTTCAAACTGAATTAAATCTGAGCTGAATATTGCAACATCTGGGAAAATTTAATTTTATTTGTTGCCACCAGATGGCCTAGAAGTCAATATAAAGTATAGAGATAAATCGCGATAGAATAAGAGACATTGTTAAACGGCGAGTCAGTAAAGAAGGAAGCCATATTGAAAAATAAATAAGTTTTAAAGAAATCGAGAAGAGTTTTAAATTAGATATTACAAATCAGGTGTGGGGTTAACTAGAACGAAGCTTGACACTACTTCTGTTGAAAAAAACCATATGAGCCAGAAGTCGGCAAAAGGGGTCACTGTCCCCCACAACGAAAGCCAGGCCGCTACGTCTGCTACAGAGCTCCCACCGATATTGCGCAGCACCGTCGTCCCGGGGGAGGACTTCGATTTAACTCCGTCCGTTCTGACACCACCGACGGTAGAAACGATCCAATTTAAGCAATGGTATCAGGACCCTCCGAGCTTAACACCGTTAGACATTCCGGGCCGAGCCCGCCTACTTCCTAACCGAACTCACCAGCCGTAAAGGTTACGACAGATTGCGATCGCCCTCCGACACGAGCAGCGTTCGTAGCCAGCTCGACACCCGCCACCATGTTTCCTCCGACTGAAAGCCGTCCCGTTAATCTGGAAAACTCCGACATAGCTCCTGTTCGAGCCGAAATGGCAAAGTTACAGCTAGAGTATAGAATTTTAAAACTACAAGCCGATCTTCGCCAGCCTAAATCCGTTTCGGAAACAAGTCCGACACGCACCATAGAATTCATCGATATCCAACAAGCAATAAAAACATTCTCCGGGCAAGGAGTTGTCCCGATTCGGAAATGCCTGACAAATTTGAATAGTCTGCTTGACGCAGCAGGAACCGACGACCATACCCGCCTCGTTTACGCCCGCCGTCTAGTCATGGGTACCGCCGCTACCCTCATGGACATCGTCACCACCGATACGTGAAAAGAATTGAAGGCAGGATCGCCTCAAGCTTTTGTGGCGGCCTGTGCAAAAGTGCAACTTTGCGCCCCCAAGCCAAATAATAGTCGTTTCCACGTAACCCATGAGGTAGAATTTTATGCGCGCTTTTTTCAATGAGGTATCCCCGGTAGGCCTATTCCTCAGATTAAATTTGCAAAATCACAGAAAGTTCATTTAAAAATCTTTAAATTAAAAATAGCTCAAAAAGAAACTAAGAACTAAACAAACTGCACTTTTCTGGCCTTTTGCTTCGCAAACTCTGCAGTCAAATGGTCATATTCTAATCTTTCTACCAACTCTTTTTCTATTGACAAAATAGCTAAACCTACCAGGCGATCTTGAGTCATTGTATTCCTAAAATAATTTTTAATTAATTTTAGTTTCGAAAAGCTAAGTTCGCCTGACGCGACTGTAATTGGTAACGTATTAAGCACTTTCAAGGCAATGACTGAATTTGAAAATGCTTGATCTAAATGTGCATGATAAATGTAATTCAATACATTCAAGTGTGAACTACCAGGTTTAACGAACGTAGACAACATCATTAATTCCTGTTACAACTCTTCGCCATTTAAATCTTTTGAGTCAATAAATGTTAAAGCATTTTCTAGATTCTTACATAGGATATTCAAATTATCTAATAAAGCCGCTTCATGGATATCATACAAGAAACAAATAATCCTATTATGATTTCGGAGCTGCTAAAATCTTTCACTAGTTAACTTTATATTGCATTTCAGGATCTAATAAAACTTCAACAATTTCGTTTGAATAAAAAGATTTATGGCGGTCAGAGCGCAGAGAAGAAGACTGGAAAATTTGGTGATATATCTAATTCCAAAGCAATCAATTTAGTTTTAGAATCGGCTGCCAGCAGAAGCTGGTAACGTAAGGTGCCGTAAGATGACGTAAGGTGCCGTAGGATGCCGTAAAGTGCCGCAGGGTGCCGTAAAGTGACGTAAAGTGCCGTAAAACACCGTAGGGGGCCGTAAAGTACCGTGCCGTGCCGCAGGGTGCCGTAAAACACCGTAGGGTGCCGTAGGGTGCCGTAAAATGCTGTAAGGTGCCGTAGGGTGCCGCAGGGTGCTGTAAAGTGACGCAAAGTGCCGTAGGGTGCCGTAAGGTGCCGTAGGGTTCCGTAAGGTGCGTAAAGTGCCGTAGAGTGCCGCAGGGTGCCGTAAAACGCCATAGGGGGCCGTAAAGTACCGTAAGGTGCCGTAGAGTGCCGTAAAGTGACGCAAAGTGCCGTAGGGTGCCGTAGAGTGCCGTAGAGGGCCGTAAAGTACCGTAAGGTGCCGTAGGGTGCCGTAAAGTGACGCAAAGTGCCGTAGGGTGCCGTAAGGTGCCGTAGGGTTCCGTAAGGTGCCGTAGGGTGCCGTAAGGTGCCGTAGGGTTCCGTAAGGTGCCGTAGGGTGCCGTAAAGTGACGCAAAGTGCCGTAGGGTTCCGTAAGGTGCCGTAGAGTGCCGCAGGGTGCCGTAAAACGCCGTAGGGGGCCGTAAAGTACCGTAAGGTGCCGTAGGGTGCCGTAAAGTGCCGTAGGGTGCCGTAAAGTGACGCAAAGTGCCGTAGGGTGCCGTAGGGTGCCGTAGGGTTCCGTAAGGTGCGTAAAGTGCCGTAGAGTGCCGCAGGGTGCCGTAAAACGCCGTAGGGGGCCGTAAAGTACCGTAAAGTGCCGTAGGGTGCCGCAGGATGCCGTAAGGTGCCGTAGGGTGCCGTAAAGTGCCGTAGGATGCCGTAAAGTGCCGTAGGGTGCCGTAAAGTGACGCAAAGTGCCGTAGGGTTCCGTAAGGTGCCGTAGGGTGCCGTAAAGTGCCGCAGGGTGCCGTAAGGTGCCGCAGGGTGCCGTAGGGTGCCGTAAGGTGACGCAAAGTGACGTAGCGTGCCGTAAGGTGCCGTAAAGTAACGTAGCGTGCCGTAAGGTGCCGTAGGATGCCGTAAAGTGCCGTAAGGTGCCGTAGGGTAGCGTAAGGTGCCGTAAAGTGACGTAGCGTGCCGTAAAGTGCCGTAAGGTGCCGTAGGGTGTCGTAAGGTGCCGTAGGATGCCGTAAAGTGCCGTAGGATGCCGTAAAGTGCCGTAAGGTGCCGTAGGGTGCCGTAAGGTGCCGTAAAGTGACGCAAAGTGCCGTAGGGTGGGGTAAGGTGCCGTAAGGTCCCGTAGGGTAGCGTAAGGTGCCGTAAGGTGCCTAAGGGTAGCGTAAGGTGCCATAAAGTGACGTAAAGTGCCGTAAAGTGACGTAGCGTGCCGTAGGGTGCCGTAAGGTGCCGTAGGGTGCCGTAAAGTGCCGTAGGATGCCGTAAAGTGCCTTAGGATGCCGTAAAGTGCCGTAGGGTGCCGTAAGGTGCCGTAGGGTGCCGTAAAGTGCCGTAAGGTGCCGTAAAGTGCCGTGTAGTGACGCAAAGTGCCGTAGGGTGGGTTAAGGTGCCGTAAGGTGCCGTAAGGTGCCGTTGGGTGGCGTAAGGTGCCGTAAAGTGACGTAAAGTGCCGTAAAGTGACGTAGCGTGCCGTAAGGTGCCGTAGGGAGCCGTAAGGTGCCGTAGGGTAGCGTAAGGTGCCGTAAAGTGCCGTAAGGTGCCGGAAAGTGCCATAGGGTGCCGTAAGGTGCCGTAGGGTGGCGTAAGGTGCCGTAAGGGGCCTTAAGGTGCCGTAAAGTGCCATAAGGTCACGTAAGGTGCCGCAAGGTTTAATGGTGATGAACTCATTGGCCACGAATCGGTAAAATCCGCCATTTAAAAAGGACATTATGAATCGGCTGCCAGCAGAAGCTGGTAACGTAAGGAATATTGTGCCGGAGTATATTTGGTCGACGGTTTAAACCAGTCAACATAGATATGTCAACATATCTATGTTGACTATATGTCAACATATCTATGTTGACTGGTAACCCTCGAACATGAAGCGCTTACAGGTTTCAAAAAGGTTTGGAATACAAGGAGTCTTGTTAATGTCTATTAAGTTATTTTGTACACAAATGGATTTGAAATTTATGGTTTTACATTCTTTTTCGATGCCATGATTTAGCAAATCCAATGTAATGAATTTCATTGACAAAGTTGTTTCTTTTAATTGGTTTTATTAACAATGATTGATAAATTTCTGGCGTGGCTAATGGCATATTTATGTTGTACAGAATTGAAGATATGTTCGCCATGATTTTAATTTCGGAAAAATTTAGGGCCTCTTTTATTGTTGAATATGGTAACATGCAATATGTTTAGTAATTTTAATTTCAGATTTTGACAAAATTAGTGAATTTATGATCCCACATTTGGCCCAGTGGCATGGCTAATATTTTTAACTCTTCCCTGATTATTATTTTTTTGAATTCTAGATCTAATACTGTGGTAAGACTCATTTGGTCATTTTCCCTCAATAAACTTTGAATGTCGTTAGTGATTCTCGAGATGTTATTAATCCGCTCGTTGTAAATGACGACCTGTCTGTTGTTGTTTTGCAGGACGCTTGTAATTTTCTCCTTAATGGTAAGAAAATCTCCATGGTCGATGGCCGATTCAATGAAATTTAAAAGTTGGTGAACTGGCTGGACCTCGTTTATCGGGTATGAGGGAAGAGAATTGTGTGCATCTTGGACGACGTTGTGGTTGAGGACAATCAATTGCCATGTGTCCCGTACACGTGACACGTACTTCCCGGGCAGTGAGGATGTGATTGATGAAGCTGATCCACATTCGGCCCCGAACTCCCTGTCAGCCACTGTGCCTGTAGATGACAGGCTCCTACGCTGGGCTATCAGAGAGATCGAGATCGCGATAGAATAAGACACATTGTAAAACGGCGAGTCAGTGAAGAAGGAAGCCATATTGAAAAATAAATAAGTTTTAAAGAAATCGACAAGACTTTTAAAATACATATTACAATATTCTCTTTTTTTGACGTAATAACACCTTGAAGAGATTGACGAGCAGCACTTTCATTTGTTCATGCATTTGGAACTGCCATGAAACTTATCGAATGTCCTCAAAGCTACTTTGTTTATGTGCCATGAGTATCATCATTTGATGACTATTTATAAAATTTCTTAACATATTATTTTCGAATAAGAGGTTTCATTTTAATATTAAAAAAACAGTATTTTTTAAGAGAAATCAATGGATGTTTATTTCATTGTAAAGAGGAAGGCATGCCATTAACAATGGAAAACGATATCATTCAAATGGCCGCGACGGCTACGCTTGCAGCACCATATCCTTTTCATGAAATTTCCCATGACCAATTCGCACATTTGCGGCTCTATGTCCTCGATAACTTCATGAACTCCACCTGTAAGGTCTTGAATTGATTGTGGAGCATTGGCATAGACCTTATCTTTCACATGACCCCAAAGAAAAAAGTCTAAAGGTGTTAAATCACAAGATCTCGGTGGCCAATTGTGATCACCTTTTCGAGAAATAACACGGTCAGGAAACTTTTCTTGCAAAATTGCGATGGTTTCGTTGCTCGTACGACACGTAGCGCCGTCTTGTTGAAAATAAACGTCGTGCACATGAATATCTTCCAATGTCGGCCATAAAACATCATTAATCATAGCTCGGTAGCGCAATCCATTCACCGTAACAAGTACGCCAGCCTCATTTTCGAATAAGTAAGGTACAATCACACCGCCAGCCCACAGACCGCACCAAACAGTGACACGTTGAAGATAGCGAGGCTTTTCAACAATAATTCTTGGATTTTCCGAGCCCCAAATTCGACAATTCTGCTTATTCACGTAGCCCCCGAGGTGAAAATGGGCCTCATCACTGAATATGATTTTTCGATGAATGCATTTCAAGGACCCAATCGGCGAAGATACGACGTTGCTGGTGATCGACCGGCTTCAGTTCTTGTGTTAACTGAACTTTAAAAGCCTTAAGACTTAAGTCTTTATGCAAAATACGGTGTAATGTCGTTTGTGGAATGCCTAATTCTAAAGATCGACGAGGAATCGACAAACCTGGGTTTTCGTCAACACTATGGGCTACAGCAGCAATATTCTCAGTTGTTCTTGAGCGACGCACACGGTTTCGATTCTTCACATCACTAGCTTGTCCCAACAGCTCAAATTTATCCACCAGTTTCACGTGCTTTAGTGTTGCGAACTGTGACTGCAAAATTTTCACCACTTTTGTAGTGAATTTTTACAATTTCAATGCGTTGCTGAAGCGTGTATCGTTCCATTTTTAATAATGGCGTAGTTTTTATTTGTTTTTATTGTGTTTATTTTGTTTTTTTAATGTCAAAAGATGACAGCTTCAAAAGTGACAACTGCCGAAATAGCGGGCTATTCAAAATGAAACATCTTATTGGAAAACCCTTTACATGCAAATCTTCGAAGCATACGTCAGGTCATATAAAAAGTCTCTGCGGTTTTTGTCACTAGATGGTGTTGATGCCCATCAATTGTGTCAAACGAACGTATGTTTGACAGGTGACATTTCAGGCTATATTTTTTGTGAAGCCAATTCTGTAATTCGTCGTTCGTGGAAAAATTTATATTGACGACACAAATGTTATTTTTTATTTAAAATAAAGTAGAAAAACAAACATATTTGATAGTTTTTACATAATTATTCTCATCATTTATGATTTCGCTCCTACGAGGGACGGGGTCAAAAAGCTCGTGAAATGGAAGGGTTGGCGGTGTTGTAGATTCTTATCCAGGTAGTTACTAATTAAGTGACTCATTTTCAGTATAAATACGCAATTTAAGATCTGAGTGCTCGATGAGCAAACAAATTCGATCCTGAAATAAACTAGCCAGTATGGAAAAAACGAAACATCGTGCCGTAATAAAATTCCTTACTAAATAAGGAAAGGCACCTCAGATAATTTTCCAAAAGATGTTAGCTGTTCACGAGGACGCTACCTCTAGCCATTTTTAAGCAAGTAAAGGACTTGATTGAAGACGACCCTCAACCCGAACGGCCTCCGCCGGAGGCTTCCTCACAAGAAATCATAGAAACAGTAGAAAACCTGGTATGAGAAGATGTCCGGTTGAAAAAGAAGCAGCCCACAACAATGAGTATCAGAATACACCATTTCGTACATGAACAAGTGAAATGGACGGGTTCCAAGAAAGCGTAGAATGTTCCCACGAGTTCTTGGGTAATTATGGCGAGCAGAAAAAGGATGTTATGGCCTGGATTGTAACTGAAGACAAAATTTGGGTTCACCATTATGAGGCCGAGTCATAAAAAAAAGTACACCCCCTCACAAAAAATACAAAGTCTCACAATCGGCCGGGAAAATCATGGTGACCATCTTTTGTGATACAGCAGGTATCCTACTGATTGATTACAAACAACGTGACGTCAACAGGACAAGAGATGACTGTCCTTCTTTTCTAGGACAGTTGAAGGATGCTATCAAAGAAAAAAGAAGAGGAAAATTCACAAAAAATGTTCTCCTTTTGCACGAGCCATGTTGCAATAGCTACCATTCATCGACGCGATTTTGAACAACTGCGTCACCCACCCTATTATCTAGACTTAGCTCCCAGTAACAATTATTAATTTCCAAAGATGTAGAAAGAGTTGCGTGAAACCAATTCAACGACAATAATGAAGTCAAGTCAGAAATTTCGGTATATTTTGACAGCAAAGTCAAATAATTTATTATGTTGATATTTATAAGCTTTTCGATAGATATAAAATATTGTTTAGGGTTAAGGGAGAATATATTGAAAAGGAAAAATAGGTTAATGTATTATTTTCACCTCCTTCCCTGCCATTCTGCAAACCTTTTGACCTCCTCAAATAGTAGGTTGCTCTTGAGTCAGGAATCCATTTCTCTTGAGATCGGATTTCGATGTGGTTAACGTCCGGGCGAAATGGTACCCTATCGCCGTTACTAGCAACAGTCAAGAGTATAGGAAATCAATCGAAAAGTGAGTCCTGAAGAAGTGCATATCTTGTCATTACGTAAGATTCAATCAACGTTAAAACTCAATTACGATTGCAATGAAATGTGGTTGCAAATGGAAATTCAGATCAACGAAATTCTCGCTTCGTTGACGAGGCCATGAATCCGTTTGTTGTGTTGTGAATTATCTGAAGAAATACGCTATACGAAGGTGGTTCAATAAGTACCCGTGTTTGAAGACAGAGGTCGTTCCTGAGGAAAGTTGGTGTTATCATCGTGTGCTGTCATCTATCAAACGACGCCAAAACCAATTTCAGACTGATTGATAGGTTAGTTTGGATTTGGCAGCCAATCGAGTGAGACGTGTTTCGTGATTTTCGATAAGATGGAAAAAGAGCAGTATAGTTCGGTAATTCGCTTTTTGTTTTTGGATGGGAAAAAAGGCGAAGAGATAAAAGCAAAGTTGGATGCTGTTTATGGGGACACTTCACCATCTATGACAACCGTCAGATTTTGGTTCAACGAATTTAAACGTGGGTGAACATCCGTTTTTGATGAGCAGCGACCAGGACGACCGGCAGACTTGCTTATCGAGGAAATCATTGAAAAAGTCCACGACATGATTCTCGCTGATCGACGAACGAAAGTGCGCGAAGTATCAAAGGCCGTAGGTGTGTCGGTCGGAACGGCAATTAATATTTTACATAATAAGTTGGCGATGAAAAAATTGTCGGCCGATGGGTGCCGCGATTGCTTACGGCAGACAACAAGCGGATGCGGCTGTTAACTTCGAAGCAGTGTTTGGAGCAATTTAAGCGAGATCCGAAGGAGTTTTTTCGTCGAGTTGTCACCGTTGATGAAACCTGGATTCATCATTACACACCAGAAACTAAGCAACAATCAAAACAATGGATTTCTCCCGGTGGATCTGCTCCAAAGAAGGCGAAGACGGTCCCATCGGCCGGAAAGGTCATGGCGACGATTTTTTGGGATGCAAAGGGCGGTATCCTCATGGATTTTTTAAAAAAGGAAGAACGATCACTGGACAATACTACAGTGAGTTATTGGACCGCTTCGGCAAAAAATTAAAGGAGACACGGTCGCATTTGGCGAAAAAGAAGGTGTTATTTCACCACGATAACACACCAGCACATTCACCCGGAGTTGTCACCGCCAAACTGCATGAATTGCTGCCGCACCCCCCGTATTCACCCGATCTGGCTCCCTGCGATTTCTTCTTGTTCACTAATATGAAGAAATGCCTCGCGGGAATTTTTTTTAGCTCAAACGAGGAGTTCATCGCCGAGACAGGTGCGTATTTTGGAGAGTTCGACAAATCCTATTTTTTGGAGGGGTTAAAAAATGGCAGGAACGTTGGGAAAAGTGTATCTTTCTAAAAGGGGACTATGTTGAAAAATAAAACATATATTTTTGAAAAAATTGAGTCTTCATTTCTAACACGGGTACTTATTGAACCGCCCTCGTATGATGCTTTTTTACTATAAAAAGATAAAAACGCTGCAAAAACATGCTGAAAAGTGTACGGTGAGAATGCTGTGAGTGAACGCCGGACGACCAAGGAGTGGTTTACTCGATTCCGTTCCGGAAATTTCGCTGTCAAAGATGCACCACGGGCTCTGGTCGTCCGCTCACTGAAAAAGTCGATGAAATTTTGCAACTGGCATGCAAGCTGCCAGGCGATAGCGGAGGCACTGAACATCAACCACAAGACAGTTTTGAATCATTTAAAAAAGGCTGGCTACTCGAAAAAGCTCGATGTTTGGGCGCCACATGAATTAACACAAAGAAATTTGAAACGCAACGAAATCGAACCATTTTTGAAGCGAATCAATACGGCGATGAAAAGTGAATTAAATACGAGAATATAAAACGAAAAAAAATCATGATCAAAGGCCGGTGACCCTCCACAAACGACTACAAAGCATGGTTTGACGGCAGACAAGGCTATGTTGAGTGTTTGCTGGAATTAGAAGGGAATTGTCCATTAAAATCTGCTACAACCTGGCGAAACGGTCTATTCTTGTACTGTACACAATTCGACCGTTTGAACGAAGCAATTAAAGAAGAGCGTCTAGAATTGGCCAACAGAAGAAGAGTTGTGTTCCGTCATGGCAATGCCCGGCCACATACATTTTTGAGGACTCGCAACAAATTGACGCAACTTGGTTGGGAAGTTTTGATGCATCCACTGTATAGTCCGGACCTTGCACCGTCTGACTACCATTTGTTTCGGTCTCTGCAAAACTCTCTTGATGGTAGAAAATTGGCCGACAGAAGAGCCGCTGAAAATCACTTGGCCAAGTTTTTTGCCGATAAACCACAAAAGTTCTACATCGATGCAATTATGAAGCTACCAAAAAAATGGTTAAAGGACATAGATAAAAATGACCAATGTGTACTTGATTAAAATTGATTTTCAATAAAGAAAATTTTTGTTCGAAAATTTATCAAAAAACCGCGCAGTATCCGCTGTGGCCAATCGGTAAGACCGAGCATGGAGTACAAAAATCGCCACCTGCCGTGAATCGGTAATCGGCATAAAACGAGGTGAAGACAATGGAAAGCGGAACGGGTTCAGCAAATTTGGCTGACCGTTGACCACCGATGTAGCGAACGGGATCAAGGGGATCCCTTATATATTGGGAAGCGAACAGCTGACGGGGCTGTTCTGTTCTGGCCTGGTGTGGATGGAGAAGCGGAGGAATTGCTACGAAGACTTGTGGCGGTTATGAACACCACTTCTACCGTGAAGCGGCGCTGAGATCAACACGGAGAAAAAAGCTATGTATTCATTCTGTTTTTGACACTTGCCATAGAACGTTTTTGAAATTGTATTTTGTGTAATAAAGTTGTTAATGGGAAGTGTGGTTTCGGGGTGACGAACGGTATCCCCTTCAGGTGCTGTCATTTACCATCCGCCACCAGACAGCACGACCACGGTTAGGCTTATTGATGGATTAAGCTCATTATACTTCAATTATTTGTATTATTTGTATCCGCGAAGTATAACGACTGTCAATTTTTTCGTTAGCGTATATTAATTGTGCATACATAGCAATTCCATACATATTTGGGTTTTCGAACCTCCGTGTCTAGTCGCCTAACTCCTGCCCACTAGTGTGCTTTTTTGGTTCGCAACTCTGCTAACACTATTAGTGCACATTAATGGAGGTTCTTGTTTCCAGGCTTCTGGCCGGTACATTATTAAATGGGAAGTGTGGTGTAGCACACTAGTGGACAGGAGTTTGTCGACTAGACACGGAGGTTCGCGCAGGATTAAGGACCTTTCAATTAGGTAACAATCGCTTCATTGATGACCCCAACTTACGAATATTCGCAACCTTCGTCGAGTCTTCGAGCAGAGGCCCATTCAGCATAACCTAGTACCTCGTGTTGCGAGGAATTTGTCTGGACAAAGAAATTCGCCAAGGAGCGAACACGACAATCCGTATGACACGCAATGTCGCAATGGGTGATCCCCCCAGTACGTCTTTTCCGCGTACGCCTCAAAACTTCAGACCATCCAACACACTGTTGGAGTCATTACATGAGCCAGCGGCGGATATATTAAATTGACCGAAACTATTCGTCCAGACTCAACTGTTGCGAGAGATGCAAAGTCTCGCACCATCAGACCTAACTGAAGATATTTTGAAAACATTGTGGCTTAAACGATTGCCTGTAAATGTTAGATGCGTGCTAGCAGCCAAGGAGGAATCGGAACTCGGCAAATTAGCTGAGATTGCGGATCGCATAGTAGAGAATAGTGCTCCAGCCTTTCTACTGGCGACATCAGCTACGCCGCAGCAAACCACGTCTCGCTCAACGGAGCTGGAACATCGAATAGAGGCAATCGAACATCAGATTCGCGATATTTCCACGCAAGTCAGACAGTTGACAAACATAAACGTCTCAACCAAACAAGTAAAGGTTAAGCGTACACCGACTAAGGTAGGCGTTTGCTACTACCACACCAAATTTGGTGGCGAGGCAAAACGTTGCCTGGAACCTTGCGCGTTCCAAGACAGCAAACCTTCGGAGAACTGAAACAGTTGCCTTCCATCGCCGACGTGGAAGACAACGTAGACTCGATTACGGAATACCGTTTACACATAATCGATCAACTGTCACACCTCAACTTTCTGATCGATTCCGGGACGTCCGTCTCCATTTTGCCACGTCGCGTGGCTAAACAACAGCAGCCACAGATGTTGATATTATACGCAGCCAACAATTCCCAAATCAACACATATGGGAAACACCTATTAAAAGTCCACTTGGGCTTCAAACGAATGTTTGAACGGGAGTTCGTGGTGGCGAACATTCAAACACCCATCATCGGAGCGGATTTCCTGACGCATTTTGGACTTCTGATTGATCTCAAACACAGGAGGTTAATTGATACCACTTCCTTACGCTGCAGCTCTGGTCGACTAGAACAAGTAGATGTGTTTGAGCTATCCACGATCTCACCTAAAAAACTGACGGCGAACACCACTAACGCTACGGCAACGGACACAAAGGCAACCGCCACCAACGCTAAGGCAACGGGTATAAAGGCAACCGCCACCAACGCTATGGCAACGGACATAAGGGCAACTGCCACTAACGCTACGGAAACGGGCACAGAGGCAACCGCCACGCATACGACGTCGACCACCGCTAGCTCTACGGAAATAGCTACACATTTCACGTCAACTGCAGCAACTGCAACGGCACATACCAACGCAACATCAGGTAGACAGGACCCAGCACCAGCTAATCCAGTAGCCCATTGTATTGAGACTACTGGACCCCCAGTTGTTCAACGTCCTCGTCGACTCACTGGCGACAAACTAAAAGCAGCTCGTGCAGAGTTCGACACTATGATGAAACAGGGCATCTGCCGAATATCGAACATCCCTTGGGCTAGCCCAATCCATCTCGTGGTAAAGAAAGCTGGAGGCTGGAGAGTCTGTGGCGATTACCGCAAATTAAACGTGCAGACCGTGCCTGACAGATACCCCGATATCACACATCCACGATGTCGCAGACCGCTTACTTGGAAAAATTGTATTGTCAGCACTTGACTTGGAAAGAGCATATCATCAAATCCCTATGGCCGAAACGGACATTAAAAAGACAGCCATCACAACACCATTCGGACTGTTTGAGTGTCTAGTTATGCCCTTCGGTCTAAGAAATGCCACGCAAACCTTCCAACGACATATGGATCATATACTTCAGGGTCTACAATTTGTATTCTGCTACATTGATGATATCCTCATCGTATCTGAAACGATAGATCAACATCGGCAACACCTCAACATAGTGATCCAGCAAATTCAACAACATGGTATGCAAATAAATTCAAACAAGTCTTTATTTTTCCAATCGGAGATCAACTATTTGGGCTACACCATAAATAAGGACGGCTGCCGACCTCCGCAAGAACGGGTTGCCGCGCTCCACGATTACAAAAAACCGGAAACAATCGTTGAACTTCGTCGATTCATCATCAAACTCAAGGGTCAAGAGGTTACCTTCTCCACAGATCGATTCAAGCCAGCCTACATCGCAAAAGATGACAACGAACAGCATCACCAAGACGTCCCCCTCAGAACGTACGGTCGCATATCGCAAAACGACAATACTGGGAAGGGGGTGACTGTGGCAGTTATGAACACCACTTCTGCCGTGGAGCGGCGCTGAGATAAACACGGAGAAAAAGCTATGTTTTCATTCTGTTTTTGACACTTGTCATAGAACGTTTTTGAACCGCGCTATAAGAAACCGTACAAACCAGGCTGATTCGTAGCGCGTTCTATTGTAAAGATACAGGATCGCCATGTAATGATACGCGTTGTCTTCTAAGCTGGTACTCTTCTAAGGTGATGGTCTTCACTATTCTAGGATATGATCTTGTCAACAGAAAAAAGTTTAAAAAAGATTTGTTTCACCTACAGGCATCCCTTGGGTTGCCACATATTTGGCGCAGTCAGAGTAGACAGGCAGCCGATATTTCTAAAAATGAATTGCCAATGTATGAGGCAGTTTGCTGTCTGCCAAATTGTAAAGGCAGACGAGTTGCCGAATAGAAAGCAACGTTTATTAATGACAACCAACTTGTTGTGTTAGGAGATCACTATTGTTCCGAACCTCAGCTCAGTCAGTTCTTTTATTTTAAAATTTCGCTTACTGTTATGTACATTTTAAAATTGCTTATCATATAAAAATCCCTACTCTAGTCTTAAATCTATTTACCCTAACCAATCGATCGCGATTCAAATTAATTCTCACGGAATTCGTTTACTTGCAATATTGCTTACACCAATGCACTTTGCATTGTCCCAATTATGTTTTTGTTTACTCTAGGTTCAGTGATCCTCTAGAGTTTCACACGGTTATGAAAAAGAGAATTTTTAGACTACCATACCGATGTAGGTAGTATGGAGGTTGAGATCTTTGCTAAGGGATTAATTTGAGGTTGAGCTGTGGGACATTATTTTTGGGAGCTTCTGGGGGAACTTAGCTGTGTATAGGCTAGTTCCAGGTTTGGAACTAGGAATACACTGCACTATGGAAACCGTCTACCGCCTTGTATGGAAGAGTACCGCGTTGTAGGAAGGCTGTCGCAATTTCAGCTCCGCGTTATACGGAAACCGCGTTCTGAGAGTACCGCGTAATAGGAGGGTTGACTGTATATTGTTTAACAAACTCTTTAAGCGCAGGATTAAGGACCTTTCAATTAGGTAACAATCGCTTCAGACTTAGAGAAACGAGCGGCATCTTACGGATCACGTGAGCAACAAAACGAGGACGACGAGCGGCGAGCAGCTGTTGGAGTCAGAAGCAGCGTTAGCGTAAGAGGAAAAAATGCAAGTAGACATAAGGATAGACAGGACAGGTAATTGTAAGTAGACATAAGGATAGACAGGTATAGCTAGGTAAGATCTGGAAATAAAATAGTGACATGAAGTACATTGGCATTTGATTGTGTGAAGTGGCAAAGCGGTCGTCGCGTTTTCAGCTCCTTTGTTTTCGATACCTTATTTTCAAATTCCCTTTTTCCGTCGTCGCGAATCCTGTTCCCGTTTCCGGACAAGGAAGTCGCGGCGCAGAAACGGATGGCGCACTCTTCATTAAATTTTCTCATATCGCTCTTCGCGTGTTAAAGCCGGGTAGGATTGCCCAGCCCTCGATCAAAAATTGCGCCGAAAAACTGTTTCGACCGCGAATTTGGCACTCCACAAGCGAAATTCCAGCGAATTTTTGCATAGATTTATAACAATGGACGAAACCATTGCACTCCTGAAGATAAATGCTATTTTATTCCAGAAAACGTTCAAAAAATGTGCTTTTTTGCCCTTTAAAAAGTATGTAACCCCTTGAATGTGTTATGCATTCCGATTCACTGTTCAATTGATGTTTTTCAAGACTTTCAAATGAAAATCACCGACGGAATCTTACCTTAAACGGACATTAGCCCCGCCATAAACTTCAAACGGCTTCTCAACGTTGGCAAACTCAAACGGGTAGCTGGTGTTCTGTATGAGATCGCCGGGTCGGGCCAGCTCCTTCACTAGCGACGTGAACTCGTGGTGATTGCCACGATCGTAGAACAGCTCAATTTGCCCAATCAGCTCGATTTTGATGCCTTGATGCTCGAGCTTGCTGCCCGGCTTCTTCAGCGTCACATTCACCTGAAGGCAAGCCACAATGTGTATTAATTAATAAACGTAAATATAGTAACAAGCGCGGAAGGACATACTTTTCCCTTGACCGTTTCGCCATCGTAGTACAGATACATTTTCTCCTTTTTGCCGTCCTCGGTCTTGACTTCGACCATTTTCCGAGCCTCGGCGCCATCGAAAACGATGTCAATTTCCGCCGACTGACCGAAACCAAGGAAATTCTGAAAGGAGATGAATGAATCGCTTCGAATTGAGTCCCCGAAGGCGTATTTTGCGACGCGAAGAACTTACCATCTTGGGATGTCGCTATTCGCTTCCAACTTGCGGGGGTTGAGTCGCGCGATTGAATATGCGGAGCCGGAAGCTTGTGCAGCACGGGAGGCTGGCTGGACGTGAGTGCAGCTTGGCGCCGAACAGTTCGATTCGTTTCAATTGGCCAGCATCGCCGCACTGGCCGGAACTGGGCACGCTGGCAGCCAAATCAATCCTGGGTATCGGACGCGTTCGAGACGGGCCGCCGCCGAGCGCCAATTAATTTGTCGCAATTGAATTGCTGACCGCTGCCGACATGAATTGCTGGCGACACAATCCCTTCGATGCAATGCGACGCGAGACGCCTACGATCCGTCACAAAGCAACCGAGCTGGCAATTTAAACAATTCACTAATCGATAGTCGGACGAGCGACTGGCTGCGAAACGTGAATTGTTCACAACGAAATCGGACGGCGAATCATCCAAATGCGAATTGTCAAACGTAGGAAGTCCGTGCGCTATCGTGCACCACCGCCAGATCTGCGTGTGTCAGATGAAAATTTTCGCCGCAAGCACATGTAGGAAATGCTTTGCAAACAATGCAATTGATCGATTCCGTGTTGTTCGCAACGCCCACTTTTCGCGATCTGTCAAATTCACACCGTACAACTTGCAATTCGACGGGAAACCACTGATAAACACTTGTGCACGACCACCGACCGTCTCGAATTATGACATATGGGTGCGAAGATGTCAACACACGACGCAAATGTGCGTCACTCACTTGGCAATTTTTCGTTGAACTTATGTAACGGATGGTGCTGCCATATGCATTGTTGGCGGTCTCATGGTTTGAATCAACAAAGTTGTAATTTGGTAGTTGCATCTGCAACGTCCGACGATTCTAATTACACAAAATGTAATTAGCAGGAGCTGTTTTTAATTTTATTCGTAGTATCAATCACATCAGAATTGTATGCCCTTGATTATGTATAACTGTAAATGTATAAGAATTTCAATGCGTAATAAATTATTGAAACCAACTCACACTGAAAGGACGATACCAACTACATCCAATCACCCATTTACTCACAAAATGGCAGCGTACAACTCCATGATCTCCCGAATGCTCAATATCCCTTAAAGTACTGAACGCGGTTTGAAGAAAAAGAAGTACATCATAGAAACAGCCAAAGTAAATGGCTTTGACGAAAATCGGATCAAGAATAAGGAACAAAAAATTAGAGTTCAAGAACTAACAACCTTGGAAGGACGCGAGAATAATCGGGAACTCATGAAACGGGCAGCAGTTGAACGATCAGCAATAAGCGGAAAACTAAAAAAGATTGCTAGGCACAACTAAGGATTGTTTTTTTTTTATAAAAGAAAAACTTCCTTTTCATTTTGTGTATCTTGATTTATTTATTTAGATTCGCAATCGCTGAGGAAGACCGAACGATTACGGTCGAAAATCGATTACGATTCCAAATAAAGATACACAAAATTAAAAGGAAGTTTTTCTTTTATAAAAAAACAACACGTAGTATTTTGTGAAGATGAAATCAATTACTAATATATAACCACTAAGGATCCACGAACATCGACAGAAAAAAGCGGTATATACGAGGTTTCTTGTGAGGATTGTGACAAAGACTATTAGGCCGATCCGAAAAAGAATGCAGGAGCACATCAGAGAAGCTCAACTAGCCATCAAAAATGGAAGGATGGAGGTCAGATCATCGGTGGCAAAACAAATAATTGAGAAGGGCCACACGATCGCATTGTCAAACTCAAAATGTTTGAAAATGGTACACAAACGGTCTCAATTGGATGCGTATGAGAGTTTGATGACAGGAGAAATCCCAGAATCAAAACGCTTGAAGCATGATCTTGGGAACGATTTTTTGGAGCTAATTAAACTAATCCTTTAAGATAAAGTGAGACCAGGGCACAGGTAAGGACCTGGGGACCTAATTAGCAATAAGTTTAGGATATTTAAGATAGATTCATTCACATTCATCTTCAAACACAGTGTAACACTAAAGAAGGACACAACTAATGTCCGAAATATATATTTGTAATAAATAAAGAATTTTGAAATCGTGTATAAGGAGTAGTGTCTGTTATTTATTAAATTATTGCACAATTATTTTTTTTTTCAACGTTGGGAGGTGGAAATCTTCAAAAGATACCGATCAGCTCCTGCCTCTCGGGATGCCGGATTTCTACCGACTAAAACCACCTCCGTTTCCTTCAATCACTCTCTCCATGAAAATTAGTAATTCTCCGTATTTAAATTTTTTAGGACATAGTACTTCCCAGACGATAAGAATCGGTATAAGGAATAGTACCAAATCTGTTAGTTTTAGTGTCCTGTTAGTTAAGTTAAAAGTTCAGACTATATGTTTATGAATTATTTCATGTTGATTACATGTTTGGTTTTGAGTTTAGTGGAGCTGATTGTACTTGTAGCTTACTTCGAAAGTTGGTCCTGAAGGAGATATTTTTTTAGTGTCGTTTTGAAGGAAGTTGGGTTCGCTATGTTTTTAATTTTGTCCGGTAGTGTATTGTGAAAGTTAGCTGCTTTGTTGAAGGGGTTAGGGGGCTATATTTTTCATGATTCTCATTCTGTAAGTGTTTTTCCCTCAATTCTATCTAATTTCACAGCGGTGTACTCATGACGGTGTAAATTCTTATGTATGAATTTAGCTCTTTCCATGGAAACCATGCCTTGCAAATTCAATTCTTGGGCTGTTTTGAAAACTTCGCTCGTTGGAATTAGCATAGGGAGATTGTAAATGATCTTATACGCCTTCGTTACTAGTCTGGAGATGTTCATGACGTTACCTTTAGAAGTTTGACTCCAATTCAAGAAGCCGTAAGAAATTTTGGAAAGGAGATGCGCATATACAATTTGGACTTGATTTTTCTTTGGAAAGAAGTGGAAGCGACGTAGAAGTCCAATAAAGACAGCCAATCTTTTCCTTAGCTCATTTATGTGTGGAGTCCATGTTAGTTTCTCGTCTATTAGGAGTCCTAAATATTTCATTTGTTCCACTCCCTGGAGGGTCGTGTCGTTGATTTTTACGCGTGGTTGTATGTCAGTTTTGTTCTTCTGTTTGAAAATCATATATTTTGTTTTCCCCGCGTTTAATGCCAATCTATTTTGTAGAAGCCAATGCCAATACTTGTCCAGGTCAGTATTTACGTTTTGTTCAACTTTGAGGCTAGTTTTACCTGAGTATACGAGCACAGTGCCATCTGCGTACATAACCAATTTCGCAACAAGGTCTGCTTTTTTATGGAGTTGATATAAAGTAGAAATAACGTTGGTCCTAGGATCGAGCCCTGCGGAACACCTATGCTAAATTCAGCTGTTTTGCTTTTGAAACCTCCAATTAGTGTATTTTGAAATCTATACGTCAAGTAACTGCGTATGAATTTATTTGCTTTTCCAACAATTCCGTATTCACCGAGCCTGGTGATTAAAGTTTCATGTGTAACTGTGTCGAAAGCTTTCTTTAAGTCCACGAAAACTGCTGCAACGTAGTGGCCCTTATTAACTTCCCAGTATTTAAGTATTCATTTACAAATCTAATTACATCAGGAATGGCATCTGTTGTTCCTTTGCCACATGTAGTGCTTCTTTCGTCATCGGTAAGAAGATCTGATTTGGAGAGTTCCACGGTCGGATCTGCTGATGCCTCGCCAGTCACCGCACTCCCATTCTCATTGCTCGGTTCTCAGTACGGTCCTTGCGGTATACTCGCGGCGTGAAAGCCGGGAACCCAAAGTTTATCACCCCGTCCATAAACTCCAATGGAGCTAACGACTCCTCATTGAAGATTATAGGCGTCTCTCGCTGTCCATTTCTGGGCTGGCTAACCTTGACTACCTTCCAATTGTTCACCGGAAGATCAGCAAGCTTATTAAGCTCAACAATTTCCTCCGGGGTGGATGGCTTCACCGGTATTCATGTTCTGGACCGAGGCCGATTCGGGATGTCTTCCCTGGAGACAGCTTCAAGCTTTTCTCCGGGCCAGATTTCGGATCAATTTGTCGATAGCCTGTTTGTATAAATTCGCTGAACGTTGATCTGTGCAGGCCATCAGTTTGACGTGACCCTGATACCAGCCAGCGTCACGACGGGTCAGGATTTGCCTCCAGTATGGGTTTGTACACCGAGAGAAGAGCGATTTTCACCATCTTCTAAATTGACAGCGAGATGTATCCGTCGCTGCTACTCCTGTCGATGATATCTCATACCAGGCAGTATTTGGCCGCTTCGCTGAAACTCCAGCCTTTAACAGGATTGACCAATCTTGGTCTTTTTTTACCTGCAATCGGGTACTCGGCTGATTTGGGGCCGCCTCATTAGATCTACATCTTTTATGAGATGCCCCTTGCTTTGGAATAGAGGCTCTGTGAGCCTGCCCATATAAGGAAGATTTTGTCTTTCTGGGAAAGACCAGTGGAAGGTAAATCTTTCAGCCTTTTCAGGACTTTATAAGTGGATTTTCTCTCCCTGTACGCCGCAATTGAGCGGGCTTCTAAACACCTGAAAATGAGGTGGTGTAGGAGGGTGCGCCAGCAACAGTGTAGGCCGGCTGGTTCGTCGGTGACTTGGTGTTGCCGCGAACACTAATAGGCTTAACTGAGAAGATACTTGCCCCTAGCATAGCTGCTTTGGTGCATGGACCCCTCGAAGAAGTAGAGGGTTGGCTGCTTGCTGTCCGATTGAACATAGCGGCCTTCTTTCGACCAGAAGGACGCGTCACCTTCGTCCACTTTTCTTCCGGGCCGAGTCGATCATCTTTTTTACCTAAATAACTCATTGCAGTTGGGTCCCCAACGCGGCCGCTATCTCCACTTGTTGTGGGGTTCCACTGAGACCGCATGGTTGTCTATGCCAAAGCAGGGAGGCCATGCAAGGGTTGGCTTATTCACTTATGAAGATATGTGCTCACAGCCGCGCCAGGGAGTAATCAGGAGTATGAACTCAACCGAACCTACACAGCCAGACTAGTGGCGACGAAATACGAACGTACTACGGGGTCTGCCAGGATTTTATCGGGACGGAGGCAGCAGTGGCGTTAGCCTGGAAGCTATTTCCGTAAAACGTCACTCTTGCATAGTCAAGTGACAGAATACCACAGCTACTAGTCCAAAGCATCAAATATAGTCGTTTAGATGAGAGGTGTGTCCGGGAACATACAAAGTCGTACCGTGGTAGATCATTTCGTGTTATCCAGAATGCACCCACCTTCAAATGTTGTTTACTCACGGAAAACTTTTCACTCTGCTCGATTTTATACTAACGGTACGCCTGCAAAAGAAAACAACACACCACGGAACCTCCGTATTTGAACAAGTAGATGACACGTAACGGAAAGGAAAAACCAAAAAAAATTGCTTGTGGTGCTGCCATCTCTTCTAAACGAATTGAAACAACGCTTGCTTAGTTTCCCCTGGGAACACATCACATGCCCCTCAAATCGAACTCCATTGGTTTAAGCTCACGGATGATACACGTCCTGTGGAACGTAGCCCCTTGCCGAGTTTGAAAGCCAAATGTGTATCATATTCAATACTCATGGCAGTCAAACTGTTAAGTGAACAACAATAAATAAATATATAAATAAATAAACCTTCTATGACCTGTGACTTGATCAGTTTTCAATGCTGGTCTAATCCGTGCCTTAGTTGAACGTTCAATGCCACGGCATTGCCAGATAGGGCAGCGGCAAGGTTGCAGCGCTGCAATTCTGACATCTACAATCAACAGCTTGCGACACTTGTCAAGTTCAACAAAGCGTTTGCTGTCGCTTGTTATTGGCGCGCGCTTGCCAATTGTGTTTCGTCGTTCATCGTAATTACATGTGATTAGCACCTGAATCGGTAGTGTTGATCTTTGTTCGTAACCCGACTCGATTTGCGCCCGTAGTTTCGTGGAGTTTTCAGTCAAAGTTCACCCGATTTGTTATCGCAGTTCTCGCGTCGAGCATCGAATCGTCGAGCGTCCGGGGACGCAAAATGACCACTCCAGAAATGTGCGAACTGAATTCAAATGATGTTGGCGATGCCTTCGGTACGAGGTGAGTTTCAATCCGGCCAGGATGAGTGCGAGGGCTGTTCGGCCGAGCCAGACCTTGGTCGTATGCATTTCATCAAAGGCACGAAGGTTGCGAGGGCGCTTTGTCTCATGTCGATTCCTTTCTTCTTGCAGCCGCGCCGCCACGCGCAACATACAGGTGGCCAACATGTCCACGGAGCGCTACGCGTCCGAATACAACATGCGCCACGAGAACCGCGGCGTGGCCATCATCTTCAACCACGAACATTTCGACATTCCCACGCTCAAGTCGCGCACCGGCACCAACGTCGATTGCGAGAACCTTCGCAACTCCTTCAAGCGGCTCGGGTTCGAAGTCATCGTCCATCGCGACCTGAAGTTGCGCGAGGTGCAGCAGCAAATCTACGAGGGTAAGTTCGGAATGTTCTGGCTTGATTTGGGTGCAGCTCCGGTCACGCAATGTCGCGGCCACACTCGGTCGGGGATTTCCCCGCGACTACAAATGCCCATGTATGTCCGGCAGTTTGCGGTTTGCATCGCGTTTTGGAATTGAATGTGCGCACAATTGCAATTGCCCTGAGCAGCAACAGTTCGGGTCTTTGTTCCCGATATGTGCATGAATGCGTTAGATCTGACCCAGATTTTCCTTTGTCGGGCAGCGCATTTCGTCCGTGATCCACTAAGTGTGGATTTGCCCGTCGAATAGCGTTAGTCAAGCTTTCGCTGAGCACCGAATCATCGTCTATTGTCCAAACCCAAGCCTAGGTTAATCGCCGCCGATTAAATGTCTCGCGATAACAATTTCGCGACGGAATCGATATTGGAGTTGATTGGGCGAATATTTGCAGTGCTTTCAATTTTTTGTTCGTCGTTGGCAGGTGGAAATCTTTAAAAGACACCGATTCGCTCCTGCTTCTCGGCATGTCAGAATTTTTAGCGATTTAAACCGCCTCCAAACCTCTCACTCCACTTATTGCTTGCACTGTCCGTGTGCAATGTATTCCCTGAATGCTTGTTTATTTACTTAGTGCTTCCAAGATGATGTACATCGGTATAAGGCAGTGGTTCTTAACCTCCTCTTTGCTCGACCCAAATTTCAAGTTTACGTTACTCCTGGCGACCCTTGCATCCAAACCTTCAGCAATTTGAATAATTTTAATATTATTAATTAATATAGTCATTAAGTACATTATAGTATTTATTAATATTATTACATTTTAAATTAATATAAAAGTTTACAGTTTGCATAAATTAGTGAGAGCCTTGGCTTTGTTTGACAGAAGAAAGTTGCTCAAATCTTGGTGTCGTCTGGGAAAGACAGCATCGTAAATCATCTTCCGGTTGGAACCTGTTACGGTATTTTGTCTTTATGACAGCAAGAGCCGAAAAACCTGCTTCGCACAGATAAGTTGTTGAAAATGGAACTAATACTTTCATAGCTTCATTGCCTAGTATAGGTTTCTCATTTTTCAATTTTATCCAAAACGATGGTAGAGCTATCATGCTGTCCTCAAAATTACCTCGCAATATTCCGTCGTGCTGAAGCTCAATAAGCTGCTCCTCCAGGCCAATCACGTTTGAAAAATCTTCATGAAGATTGCCAACGTCAATTACAAATGGTTTCCGTATCCAACTAAATTTGGCAACATCTTCTGGTATATAATTGTTAAATTCGATGTGCAGTTTACACAAATGATCAACAAATACATCTTTAACCAGTGATAAATCTGTACCTTCGTCTTCCAAACAGAGATTCAGAGTAGGAAATGAAGCAGTTTTATTATTAAGGATTTTGGTTTTCCACAATTGCAACTTGTCTTTAAATGCTCTGAATGATTTCGTCTTGCAATGACGTGTTCAATTTGTTCAATTCATTAAATATATCTGAAAGGTAGGTTAATTTTAACAGCCATTTCTTATCTAAGAACTTCGACGCCAACGGATGGTCTCTTCCGATCAGAAACATTTCAATTTCAGTGCGAAGGCTAGCAGCTCTTGACAGCACGTTTCCACGAGATAACCACCTAATCTCGGAGTGGAAAAGTAAATGTGAATATTGTGATCCGATTTCTACACAAAGTTCATGAAATATTCTGTTATTGAGTGGATTTGATTTTATAAAATTTATAACTTTCACAATATCTTTAATAACAGCATTCAGTTCTTCTGACAATCTTTTGGATGCAAGATTTTCTCGATGAAGCAAGCAGTGTATCACTTTTACTTCAGGGTTGACTTCCTTTACTTTCGCACAAAAACCTTTTCTTGCTCCAAGCATGGCTGGAGCGCCGTCGGTGCACACAGTGTGACACTTATTCCACGATAACCCTTCTTCTAGGAAAAAAACGTTCACTAAATTAAACAGATCATTGCCCGTAGTAGTGGTTGTCAATGAGCGACAAAACAAAAATTCCTCTTTCATTTCATCCATTCCTATATATCGTACATAGGCTATTAATTGAGCATCAGAACTTACGTCAGTTGTTTCATCCAGTTGTAGGCTGAACAAATCGCTGCATTTGACAGAAGAAATTACCTGGCTTTTGATATCAAGTGACATTTCACGTATTCGCATACGAATTGTATCATTAGAAAGCGGTATTAATTCAATTTTCTTTACATATTCGTTTCCACATGTCAGTCGTACCATATCTATAGCTGAGGGGTTTATCAACGTTTCTCCGATGGAATTAGCTTCTTTTTTTTGTTTGGCGATACGCCATGCAACGTAGTAGGACGCAAGAGTAGCTTTATTTTCTGGGTAATCAAGACGTTGACGTTTCAACTGTTGCTCTTTTCGTTCAAAGTAACTCCCTTCATTTGAACTTAAATTGTTGTACTTAGTTTCGAAATGCCGCTTTAATTTATTTAATTTCATTGACTCATTGCTAAGAACCTCGTTGCACACGACACACTGTGGTTTTGTTGTTCCTTTATCAATAATAAACGAAAAACCCACATCTAAAAACTCGTCTTTGTATTGTCGTTTGAACGCTTGAACGTTCGATACTAACAAGAGACTTGACGAAACTGAATGATTTTTTTCAGAATTGTGTACCGATACGAGGTCTAGTTATTTTTTTGTCATCTACAGTGGTATTCTATTTATTATGATTATAATATTATTATTTTTTGTCAGGGCAACCCGCGACCCAATAGGAAATGATTCGCGACCCACTTTTGGGTCGCGACTCATAGGTTAAGAACCACTGGTATAAGGGATAGTAACATATCATTCAAGAGAGTTAAAAAAATCTGTAGTGTCTTAAACTCCGCCTAGATGAAAACACTACGTAATGTTTATTTGTCTATTTATAATTCAATATTTATTAAGATGTGTAATAGCGAAACAAAGAGGTTGCGAGTTGCTGTGCGCACGCGTCGAACGAAAGTGTCCTTGTACGCTGTATACTTTATTTGACCGCTAGATGCGCTGGTGTCGCTTTACAGCTCCTATAAATCCTGTAGCGGGGCCACCAATTCATAGGTGTTTACTACAATGAAACTAATAACTCTTTTAACGATAAATTATTTATTGATATGTACAACATAATAATCAGGTGATCGAATCGAATGGATGTTGCACGACGCGCGGTTGACAATGGAGTGCGACATGTCTTTGTTCGTCCTGTCTCAACTTATGAGAAAGATGGCGGTGTGATAACTTTACATCGGCTACAATCCTTTACCTTACTGCAATCTACGTGTGAAATTCCGAAACTACTCAAAAAAGGCCAAAAAACGAAAGACTATCGCGTACAAAAACACCCTCTCTGCTACTCCCGGATAGAAAACGAGCTTCAACGCTCGCTCACCAGACGCAAATATCGTCGCCTGGGCCCACCCTACCATGACCTAGCGCTTACGTGTCCGCATGTGTTGTGCGCGCTACGCCCACCAATACGTACCTCAGCCGGGATGAGCCCTGTTCCTGTAAGAAAGAAGGAACCTTAGGGAAACTCATTGATTCACCCATTCCACCATAGGATTCCCAGTTTTGTAGTCATTTTTACCCGTATCCGCCATAGAAATATTTGAATGCGAAAATTATTTTTTAGATGTCGTACGGCGTCCTAAATTCTAGCACTCCATTGAAAGGAATTTTGGATATCTGAATTGAGTCTGTATTCCAACTCCATTCCTCATTTTTGCTGTCCTATTTTTTGCTAGGTAACTCTCGATCGACGTGTCGTTTTCTGTTGAACTGTCACTTGACACTTCAGAATCACTATTTGAACACTCCAAATCGTTTTTCGAAGATGTAGAATCACTTGAGTCACCAGCATATCCTTCAATTGCACTTTCACTACAACTTTCCAGAAACAATTGTTCCATTTCAACTTCATTTGATAAAATATTACGAGCGCCACGAGATCGTTTACTGCTGCTGGCGGCCATTTTGAAAACACTATTGGTTGTCAAAATACAAGTTAAAAATAATACGTAAAAAACTTTAGTAATTATATTTTCTCATCGGAATATAATTCGTAATTATTTTATCAACGATATTTACATACATAAAGTTGTTATCAATGATTTTTTATGCATAAAATGATTACGCAAAGACAGACTGACGTTTCGCCGGCTTAGTACTCTAATACCATAATTGGCGTCATTGA
This sequence comes from Oxycera nigricornis, assembly GCA_963942545.1. Classification (NCBI taxonomy): domain Eukaryota; kingdom Metazoa; phylum Arthropoda; class Insecta; order Diptera; family Stratiomyidae; genus Oxycera; species Oxycera nigricornis. Next base: position 5,760,062 of record OZ012664.1, read on the forward strand.
CCGGCGATTCGCCGGTTTCGTGCGCAATGGGTTAAGTTTCAATCCATTCTTTATTTTTCGTATTAATTATATAACTAGAAAAAAAACACCAAGACGTTATTCTTCGTATTATAGTTAATTCTTTTTAAATTGTGATCTATTATTAATCATAATGAGCAAATTTACTTCATACTCCTTGAAAATAATTAAACAGGATTTTTATAGAAATAATCTAAAATTGAATGTTGAAACGAAACCAAACGACAACTCACCCGTGGCAAAGCACTCTTTTCTTCACCATTCATTTTCGTGACTTTTTTCTCGCAACGTTTTCACGTGGCTCTCGACCCCTTCTCATAGGGCTGCTCGACACCCAAAACAATATCAGATCCTTGAAAATATCCACGACTAAATTATCGACGCACGACCTGGCTCGATTGCTTCCAAAACTCGAGTCCCCGTTTTCAACCTCTTTATTCGCAAATTTTCCCGTCCGGGTAGCCGACAACGAACACCCACTCCTTTGTCTTCTCAGCGACCCAACTCTCGTTCCGATAACGTTTCTCTCTCTCTAAAGAACCGGTCGGGTAGTTTCCGAACCAGATCTCTGGTTCGAGCAGTGTGAGCTGGTTTCCAAGTCGACATGCTTCGAGTGCGGGGCTACCGCTTCTGAGCGAACCAAAGGTATTTTGTTGTGTTATTCCTGTATGCAATCGATTGTCTTCCCGTTTCTTCTTCTCATCTTCTGCTGCCCTTTTCATACTATAGTTTCGCACGCGACTTTCGTTGCAATCAAAATCATATTTACTGCCCGGTCGTTCATTATTCCAGCTAGCTTTGCCTGTTAGTACAACCCTACGGTCATATCCATTTCGTATGAATGGACAACTCGGGATTTCAACTTTTGGACAATTCGGGCAACATACGGTTATTTTAAAGCCTAAATTGCGCGTACCTGATTCGATGAATCGCTGTACTAACGTGCTTTGTGTTCAACATTCTTGAAAATGTTTCTAACAACAGAAATCGAACGGTAAGACAAAATCCTGTACCCGACGAGCAGGTGCCGTATTTACCGCAGTTAGTCGTTTCGGAGCAGTCGGGAGGGGTCGAGAAAGAGCTCGAAATTTCAATGAAAACGATTCCTGGCGGATATAAAACCGTTTGTCTCTTATTCTAGAGGCTTCAAAAGATTTTTTAAGCCAATAAAAAATCAATTTTTTGAAATTTTTACTGTGTTGCAACCTCTTAATAGCCGATAAAACATCAGAGGGTTTGGCGGCGACAACTGAAGAATATGTTTTGAAGACCCGCGTCGTTAATTAATGTAGAAGGCATGTCGCAGGCCGTGTTCCTCCAACGAAAGTTCAAACATAGAAATGATATCGGACACTTCCATATTACCAGCTTGTCCTTCGTGATGATTGGCACTGCATTCATTTTTTTTCCTAAATGTGTATTATAGCACTCTTCAAACTTTACCGTATTTATTTTATGCTTCAAAGTCTCGCAAGTTTTATAGTTGAGTAAAGAAGTTTTAGCGTTACTGCCTGCACTTCTATATAAATGTCTTAAGGGACACTTCGATGTATTGAGATATCAAGTCAGTTCATAAGTCCTCGCATTTTTTAAGGTAATCCTAAGTAAGTTTAATATCAATTTTCCTTCGTTATCTACAATCTCGTTCCACCTTTGTAGTAAATGTGGAATTCGATCGGAAAAAGTTTCTTATCTTGTCAATCAAAAAATGTAGTTAGGCTGACTTGGATATCATCTCTCTTTTGAAATACTTTTTCGCCTAAAAACGACTGTACACTTCTAAACAAATGAAAATCGCTTGCAGCAATGTCTGAGGAATATTCTGAATGAGGTATTATTTGCCAGTCACATCTCTTCAATTTTTCCAGGGTGACTTTCGCAGTATGCGGTCGAGTGTTGTCGTGAACTTTTCTCCAGTTCACTAAGGAAGGGCGTGGCTTATTCAATTCTGCACTCAAAGTGTTAAGTTGACGACAATACACATCCGTTGTGGGTTGTGGTAGTTTCATTAGGATCTAGCACTTCATAATAGACAACTTCCAACATACCCCACCAAACAGAAGAATCTTTTGTAGGTGCAGAAATGTACCTGCGTTTTACGTGGAGGCCTACCCAGAGGGGGTTGTAACTCCACGGTCCGCGATCGGACACCACCACTTGGTAGTACCAGTTTGCCTACTGAGTGCAGGCTCAGTGACCTTACTGGTGAAAGCGAGGCCTACCTAATCCTCTGGTGATCTCTCGGTCTCGGCACCGGGTTACCTCGTAACTCCACGCCGAGCTCCCAGAGATGCTGCAGAAGTCCTCATGCTCGGAAGCATGAGCACTTCAAAGCGCATCCAAGTGGGCTCTACCCGCATATGGGTCTTAACCAACAGCCACCACGTTCACACTCCCCTATAGGGGTCCTCACCGCGACCGGAGGGAGGGTTTCCTCCCTGGGCCCCGGTCCGCGTGGAACCAGATTGACCCCTGGTAAGGCTTCGTGGGCTTGAGCCCCTCTCAAGCCCACTTCAGTTGTGTCCGACTGCAGACCCTGGACGGATCACCAACCTAAGGTATGCGGGGACGGCACTTCCTGAAGGCTGCGCTGGAATCGTCCAAGGACTTTGACCAGCGCTGGTGCCCCTGCACTACCTCCTTGCGTATATATCCCAGATAGCACTACCATGCGGCGCGCCAGGGCAAATCATTGACGAGAACTACCCCGCAGTCTGCGCAGAGCAAAAACTTCGCGAGCATATGTATTCAACCCAACGAAACCATCACCACATAACAAATAATCATGCAAATCTTGCACAGCAAGAAGAACAATTCTACCACGCATGCTGGAGTACACTGGGCAGTCAAATAGGACATGCTTCCAGTCTTCCTCAGCGGCCTGACATGCAGGACACATAGGACTATCTACCAGATTCCTACTGTGCAAGAACATTGCTTTTGTAGGTGCAGTCCTGTTTTGGCAGTTGTCTGCATCCGCCCATTGTCTTTCCCGCACGAAGTCGTTATAGACCATCCATTTTTCGCGTCTCCTGTTACAATACGCTTGAGAAAGGGTTCCGTTTCGTTGTGACGTAATTGATGGGAACAAATCAAACACTTTACTGGAGATTTGATGTTGATGTGGGACCCATTTTCCAAGATTGGATGCCTTTTTGTAGCTGCACCAAATGTCGAGGATTGATTCCCTGCAAAGGCTTTAATTTCTCTGCAATCATATCCACAATTCAGGTTGGTTTTGTCTCTTCCAGTTTTTTTTTAACGGCGTATCGTCAAATTCAATGAGACGTCCCGAGCGAGATGCATCTTCTTCTGTAGGGCATCCATCCTGAAATTTTCTAAACGACTCCTGTGTGCAGTTCTTAAACTAATTATGTTTTCACCCGGAACCGTGTCTGTTTTTGCTGCAGCTGCTGTAGCATTTTTACCATTTTTTTAAAGTATAAAATGTACCGTTTTTACTCGTTAGTATTTTCTATTTTTTTCACTATCACTTTACATCCGATCTTCTTAAAAACTGATAATCAAATGACTAACTGTATATATAATCAATAAAAAGGTAGTAGGACCTCTTTTCGAACCAATATGACTCATCCAAATGACTAAGAAAAAATACGCGGAAACTTAGGAGCTGACCTGATACATTAAAACGAACAGTTTGAGTCTCGATTCGCATCTTTTTTCCTCCTGCTAAGTACGGAACCGTAATTAAAAGAAAACTATGGATAATATCCAATAACTTTATTCAATGCTGGAAGAATTAACTATTAAGACACCGACGTCTTTACGTCAGGGTAACTAATTGTAGCAAGATACCAACGCCCCCATAAACGTACTAGTCAATAGTCCATTTCAAGTATGGGTACTGCTTTTCCGAATACAGGTTCCAGATTCATTTCAAAGCATTGCAAGGTACTTATCCGTAATCCTTGGTTTGGATTTGGACCTATCAAAATTCCAATGCCGCTTTTTGGGCAACGGCACCCCTGTCGTAAACGCAACAGCACGCCAATGCACCACATACAGAAGGATCCTATACCTTAGTATTTGGTTCCAAACTGTATTATAATGAAAGTACCCGCTAATGGGTGTACAACCACAACCCCTAAGTTTCAGCCTCCACAGGCTCCTCACCGACACCGGCAGGGACAAAGTCCCTGGGGCCCCGGATCCCTTAGTACCAGGTAAGGTTTCGAGGAAGCACAGACACAACCTCTTCAATTGAGCCCCCAGCAAAGCTCCGGATTGATCGCCGCACTTTTAGGTAACTCATCAAAAAATTCAGAATGCCACCTATTACTCTTCATCCTTTTAACTCAGTGGACTGTGTTCCTCTGAGAATCTGTCAGAATTCCTTCCTCCTTTACACTGGCTTAGGACTGTTTCCCTTTCGGGTAGCGGAGTTTGGTCCCAGTGCAGTCTCCTTTTGAACTGTCGCGGTGTTAACATTGGTTTCGATACTGTGGGCTCTGCTTGCGATGTTCGCTGCGTTAAGCCAGGATCGCCGGATCGTATACAGTGACACAGTGAATATTCTTTTTGCATAACATTTCTCGTGCTTTTCGCAACGAAGTACTCGAATTTGTCTTGAATAGTTCGACTTTCCTCTTTATTTTCGCTCTGCCACACTTCCGCTTTCCCTGTACTGCTTTGTCAATTTCTTAACGAATGTCGTTGACTTTTTAAGGTACTTTGAAGCAGATTTTTGAGTCTTTTTTGGTCCTAAGAGATAACTAACTAGAATTGCAGCCTCGAAATGAACTTTAAAAAAGGTGTGTGCCTTCCAAAACGCAAAATAAAATCAACGTCACTTCTTCATCTCGAAATTGAGGAAAGATATACCAATCAGGATAGTTACCGACGTGAAAATTACATTTCTGTACACATGTACGTAGCAGTTGAATCCTGTACGGTGCTTCCAACGTGCATTGCCTTTAGGATGTTCGCGTTTTTGGCCATGCCTCGGGTCTCTTCGGTCAGCACAATGCATGCGTCAACGTTACTTGGAACCAATTGTTGTTATCGCTCCCAATTTGTGTGTAGTGTTTACAAATTTACTTCTTAGCTGCGAGGGGCGTTCAAAAAGCAATGAGAATGACATACATATTTATGGGGAGTATTTCGACAAAATAATTACTGTTTCGTATAGGATCAGATCTCTATCAGAATACCCTCAAATAATTAATTTTTTATCTTTCCGGTGTAAGTTTTGGTTCGCATTTGCTTGTGACTTGTTGATACGTTTCCATAAAAATGGATAAAATTGAAATTCGTGCGGTGATAAAATATTTTTGCTTGAAATTTTTACCACAGAACAAATTTTTAAATAATAACGACGGACATTAGAAGAGAGTGCCCCGCCATATTCTATAGTGGCTCGGTGGTGTGCAGAATTCAAACGTGGAAGAACAACGGTTTAAGATGATCTGCGTTCGGACCGCCCTTCGACGTCAGTCACTCAGAAAACGGTCGAAGAAGTTGAACAAATTGTTTTGGAAAATTGTCGTACAACAGTCCGTTTTATTGTTGAAGAGTTGAAGATTTCAATTGGCAGTGTACATAGCATTTTGCAAGATCATTTGGGAATGGAAAAGGTATCCGCGCGTTGCGTATCCAGAATTCTAATCGACGTACAAGAACGGGCGCGATTCGTGGTTTCGAAGAGTTCAATGGAATCGTTTCGACAAGATCCTGATCGTTTTTTTTGGTTCGATTCATAACAATCGATGAAACATGACCTCATCGGTACGGCCCTAAGACAAAACAGCAATCAATGACATGAAAAAGACCATAATCTCCAACCCTAAACAAATTCAAAACATATTCGTGTGCCGGCAAGATCATGGGCTCTCTTTTTTGGGACAGCCAAGGAGTTATAATGATTGAATACCATGATCATGAATACTTTGATAACAGGAAAGGTTTAAGCAAATGATAAAATTACGTCACGAAATCCGTGAAAAACTCGGGGCGACAAAAGTTCTGTTCCCATCAGGACAACGCAAAGGCATGCAAGTCTGCAGTTTCCGTGACAGCAATACAAGATACTGGCGTTGAGATTATCGAGCATCCGTTATATTTACCGGATTTGTCCCCCAGTGATTTTTACTTACCTCCTGACCAAAAAGTACCCGGAATTTCTCATTTCAATTGCCCGCGTTAAGTATTTTGAGTTTTTATATGATGGTAGGAAAATGAGCGCGATCTGTCAATCAGTTTGTTTACAGCAGCTGGTTGAATCAGGCCACCTCAGTAGTGCTCGGCGAATTTTACAAAAATTGAACAAAGAGTTTGTCTCAAATTTTGTGTTTTGAACGAAATTTCGTGTGCCAAATCGATGCGAATGCTAGAGAAGGCTTACGGTGAGTCTGTTTTATAGAAAATTCAGGCCTATGAGTGGTATAAAACCTTTAAAGACGGTCGGGAGATCGTCGAAGACTTGCCTCGTTTCGGACGGCCATTAACCTCTTCAACTGACGCTAACGACCAATAAGAAAATTTAAGAAATCGTACTCGAAAATCATCATGCTAATGTTAGAGAGATAGCACGTGATCTCAACATTGCTCGTGAATCAGCTCGTTTGATTTTAGCTTCGCCGCTCGGCTCGTTCCGATTGAGCTGAATTTTCTCCAAAAAAAAAGTATCGGCAGCAGATCGCTGAAGACATGCTGGATCGGGCAAATTCGATAAATACCATCAACTAGCCGCCGTTTTATTCACCTGATTTGGCTCCGTGTGACTTTTTCCTGTTTCCCAAACTCAAATTGCCTCTTCGGGGAACCCGGTAGGACTCCATAAACCTCATTAAAGAAAATTAGCTGAAGGAGCTGAACGTCATACCGGAGAGCGCCTATAAAAAATGTTTTGATGATTGGAAAAAGCGTTGGCACTTATGTATTGCTTCAAATAGAGCATATTTTGAATGTGATCCAATAAAGAATGATGAAGGTTAAGTTTATTTTGCGTTCTATCTCAAATTTCCGGATACTTTTTGGTCAGAAGGTATTTCCACGTTTGAAAGAGGCCCAAAATTCGAATTGGAAGCCGCCGTGAACGATTTTTAAAGTGCCCAAGACGAAGATTTTTTTTAAAAGCGGAATTTGAGTCTAGAAAAATTATATGTTAAATGTAATAACCTAAAGGACGATTACGTGGGAAAATAAAATTATATTAAACCCAGCTATGCTAATGACTCGTGCATCAGGAAAAAAACTGCATTTTCAATTGTTATTCCTATTTTGTGTCCTTATTTTTGTCAAACTGGATTAGATGTTTCGGTGTCGATTTTCAATCGCAAGATTAACAAATTGGATCACGCGTTGTTCGCGAACATCCGGTTGGGATTAATAGTTGTGAATCTGCTATCAATATATTTAGTTAGACAATAAGCTCGTCGATAAGTTGACAACACATTCGATGGTAAATATAATTTATAACTGTATTTCTATTGTTAGTTTCACGTATGGATCATTCCAACAACGATTGTCTTCTAATTACCATATTATCACATGGTGAGCTGGGCTACATATATGCAAGAGATGTTCAATACAAATTGGATTCGCTGTGGCAACAGTTCACCGCCAACAATTGTCCAACACTTGCCGGAAAACCGAAATTATTCTTTATACAAGCTTGCCAAGGTGATCAACTAGACGGTGGTATACTTTTAGTCAATAAAATAACCGAAACTGATGGCGAATCATCAATGAGCTATAAAATTCCAATTCATGCTGATTTTTTGATTGCCTACTCAACGGTACCAGGTGAGAAATCCTAAGCAAAAGTTGTCACTATACATTTCATCCATTTCGCTTGTATCCCAACTAATTTGTTGTTCTTGTTTTTGGCCATACATACTTCCCGAATTTCGTTTGAATGCCACTTTTCCTAAAATATATTCACGTTTTCATCCATTTCATTTTATCATTCTCTCAATTTGTTTTTCTTCTTCTTCTTGTTATTGAAAAATAAAACTACTTGATTTTACTTACTGATTTAAAGGATTCTACTCGTGGCGCAACACAACGAAAGGTTCGTGGTTCGTACAGGCGTTGTGCCGTGAGCTCGATCGTAACGGAAGCAAATCTCATATATTAGAGCTTCTAACATTTGTATGCCAAAGAGTTGCCTTGGACTATGAATCCAACACGCCGGACAGTATGATGATGCATCAACAAAAGCAAATACCATGCATTACAACAATGCTAACGCGACTTTTAACATTTGCGGAAAAATAGTTTTGTTCGTCTGTAAATATTTATGAATTTCTGTTTGTTTTTATTTAATTTTTTTTTTGAATTTTTCTTCACACTTGAATTTTCGCTGGCATTTATCAACTCTGATTGACGTTATCTAAAGATGATTTTTTTTAAAACAAAAAAAGCGATGATAGGATATCGAACTAATATGAAATTCCTGTTCACGCGAAATATATATTCAAAAATGTGCATTCCAACTCGAATTTAACAATAATTCGTCATATTATCTGTTCAGCGGGTGAATTGTGTCGTTCATATGTTTGCATTTAATTCTAAGCGTCAAACAAGCAAATTCGGTTGCATCGTCGTCTGTATTACCAAACATTCCAGTCGTCGTTTGAAGATAGAGTCACACGTTACATTTTTTTGACAAACAGTTGATTTTGGATCTGTCATCTTACAAGCAGCCATATTATTTATATCATAGCACAAAAATATATAGCATGGACACTCTGAGCTGTCAAAGTAGACTTGAGACAAAACATGCAAAAATTACCTCTTCCGTCAGAGAAAGCGCTCTGACTTTCGTTACCAAGCTCGCGCGCGAAAGAGTAGGTTGAAATTCGTATTCAAATTTCTCCAAGCCAGGTTTGGGCATATGCAGAGAGACGAGCCGGCCATATTATACAAGTTAGCCGTATACATGTCAAAATCAGCGGACTTCACCCAAGTGTGCGTAAAATCAACGAATGCAGCGAGTATCCGATGCAAATACGCGGCTTGTCGAAGCATTTGTGGCTGCCCGATCAATAGGAACAACGAAACTACGCGGCATCGTGATTTTAAATAGCAATAAATTCTATTGGAAAATTTTGCATATTGGAGAACACAAATACGAAAGGAAAGTTTGGATTTTTTGTATTTTTTAATATAGTCTCCCTCGAACAAAAAACATTTTTACATCTGGGGTTTTCAATCGCCAAAAAAATGTTACTTTTCTTTGCCTTCAAAACGGCTTTCTATAGCCTCCTTCATTTCATTGTCACCGGCAAATCTGCGATCTCGCAGCTCGTTTTTCAAATTGGCAAAAGGCAATAGTCGCTGGGAACCAGGTCTTGACCGTAGGGCGGCTGCTCAATTTGCGAGAACCCAGTTTGGTTCAGAGTCTGCCTGGAAACTTGCGGCGTATGGACAGGCAAATTGTCTTGCAAATACAGTATTCCGCGCGCTAATTTCCCACTTCGTTTCTGTACGACTGCCTGTGGTGCCTGGGCTAATAAATTTGCGTAATATTGACCATTCATTAGTATGAAAAACTACTGTCCCCTTTGGCAAATAATCAAGCAGCAAAACACTTTCGCTGTCCCAGAAAACAGTCGCCATACGCTTTGATGCCGACTTTTGAACCTGGAATTTCGTCGGCGGCCCTTCTTATTTCATCAATTGCATCGACTCCTGTTTGGATTTCGGATCGTATTGGCAAATCTAGGTTTCATCTACAGTTACGATTTGAATACACATTTCGTATAGATTGTCGCCGACTGACTCCAAAAAATCCTTACTAATCTCGAGTTGCCGGCGATAGCATTCTCGGTACCCAAAGTACATTGATTTTTCTCATATTCAAATCCTCGTGCATAATTTTTCCAATTCGTTCTATGCTCATCTGCAACTCTTCGGCTATTTGCCACAATTTTATTCGTCGCGGTCGGCCTTGACATTTTGAACATTTTTCTCCGTCAGGCCCCATCTTCACAGCTCTCTCGTCCTTGTTGAAATAAGCGAACCAATTTCTTGACCATAACATACAAAAGCGCGGATTCCTGAAAAACTGTTGACAAGTCTTCAAAAATTTCTTCCGGCGTTTTTCCTTTCTTGACGAAATACTTTATCACGGCACGTTGTTCAATATTACTGAAATTAGTCAAATCGGTTGACATGATGACGTTCGTCCTTCAACAGATAATTTTCTAATGACCTCACTCTCAAAAGAAGGTTTTATTTATACTTCCAAGGAGTGTGGAGTGTCACAATTAGTGTTGCCACGAGTGAGTGAATGGGTCATCGCTAAGTATGATCGAGATCAGACATCAAAATCCTATCATCGCTTTTAAAAAAATGAAACAACGAACAAAATAATCGCAATCGTATCAGATTCAATGCGCAATGAGCTATATTCGTACATATTTCAATATTCAAGTAGTTTATCCACGCAAATAGTATAAAATCCATCTACAAAATTTTAAAAATTAAAAAAAAAACAAGAAAAACTCTTGAAACAGCTCAATGTGTTCTAATCAATCAATATCAAGTTGGAGCGAAAATTAATTTAAAAAGAAAACCTTAAAAAATGTTTAGCAATAATGCCAACTTGATAAAAATTTCGCTATATTATATATTTTTTTTTATTCTTCAAAATTAGTTAATGTGTAGTCAAATTGACGTAAACAATTATTCAAATTGTACTTAAAACCAAATATTTGTTTTGTTTTTATTTACTTCTCTCAATTGATTTTTGGCATTTTATCAATGAATCGGATAAGTGTGTGTGCACTCTTTGATTGTTTGAACGGACAACGAAATCGCGAGAAAAAAAACTATTATAAAAAATACACATAAAGAATTATATTTAGTAGAAATGCCTAAATTAAATATTCACTACGACGATATGATGACGTAGAGTTTAAATGATAATAATGACATGATGCCATGATTTTTTTCAAAGTGATTGGAATTTTTCCTCGTAGATTTTTCATATACTCAACATACAAAAAAAATCACCTTAAACACGTAACGAAATTTACTGTGAGATTTTGCATAGATTGTAAGGATAGAAACGACATAATTTTTACATTGATGTGAAATAAATATATTTCAGGCGTAAAGTGTTTTATTGTGTATTTAATTTATGCTTACCTTTGTTTGGGCTGCGAGTAAATAGGCACGCATCATTTTTATTGTATCAGGACGATTGGCCATTCGAAAAGGCAGGCAGCTTTGAAACAAATATGTTGGGCGGCATATGTAAATGTAATGAAGTAGTAAAGACTATACCTTCCCATCTTTTTATTCAGGTGTGCGTAAAGACAAGCAATACGGAAGTATGGTCAAATCAGACACGCCTTCCATATAAAGTGAATACGAAGTACGGGCATTCTGAACAGAGAATTTTTTTCTTTTTATGCCGCCAATGAGTGTGAATGGGTTAGATCTTGCATGCGAATTTCTGTGCCAGCGATGCTTCTCTCACCTGAGGGTCCGACATTTGATTTGAAAGTGCGATTCTCCAGGTATCGGAATGCATGGGAGCGAGATCTTCTGGTGCTGTCGCACTTTTCCCTCCTTTTGCGGAAAGATTTCGATTCCCTATCGTAATTTGATTATTGATTGTCCACATTCAATCGGTAAGTTTTTCTGTCACCTTCATAGAGTCTTGACTCTAACGGAGAGCCTGTATTTTGTTGCATCCTGCCAATTGCGTAAATACTGAAACGATTGAAAATCTCTAGGGCACCAAGCTCTGCGGAATATTGTTGATGTGGCGTAACTAGTCAGACAATTTTTTGGGAATTCGCTTGAATTAGATATTGTCGTGCTGATGATGCCCAACGTATTGGCGACTACTTAGCGCAGGACATCTGGGAGATTCCATTCCATCTGACGACACTACACCTATACAGTTAACGTTAAGCTAGACTGAAAAGTTTCTAATATATATTTCCATCTATATTCCAACAAACATACCATAAAAACTTCAGTAGTCCTTTTGAAGTTGATCCGCCTTTTCCTTGAATACAGCACCAAAGTCGGTCAAGCCATTGGTCTATTGATTCTCGCACGACTTCCATCGGGAAATTGTCCGCAACTTTTTTCGACGCCTGTTTTAACGACTCCAGGTTGTGGTGGCGTATTTTACAAACCATCCTCTCTAATACTGACCACAATTTGTAGTCGAGGGGACTAAGGTCTGGACTGGCTGATGGCCGCAAAATAACGCTGATAAACTCTGGCACATGGTTCCCCAGCCACTCTTGTGTGGTTTTCGCCTTGTAGGCAGGCACAGAGTATTGTTGGAAAACCCATACTTTATTTTCAAACATGGTTCGGCTTAGGGGCTCCACTACCTTCATTAAGATATATCCGACTGATAGATTTTGGCAGCTGTTTTGACGCCCTTTCCACAGAAATGGATAGAAATGACACCTTCGTAGGACACTCACTCCCCACCAAAGTGGGGGGATAATGTCCTCGTTCAACACTCTGGATCTTTTCTGTAGCCTCCTTAGCAGACCGTGCATATATCCTATCATTTTGTTTGTTGAAGGATTCCTCCACGGTAAAGATTTTCGCGTCGGTAAAAAGTATTCTTTTGTACTGCCCTTTACCGTATCTCGATAACAGCTGTTTTGACTTTTTCACCCTATTTCGTTTAGAAGCGGCATTGAGTCTGTGTTCTGCTTGTCTTCTGCAAGCTGCAAGCTCCAAGTCTTCTTTCATGATACGACTCATGGTTCTCGGCGCAATATTCATTTCACGGGATATGATTTTCTGATTGCGAACAGGATTTCTTGCGATTCTGGACTTTATAGCTTTGATGGCTTGTGGCTTACGAGCCGAGCGAGGTATGCGGGATCTTTTACGGTCTTTTACAGAACCAGTATCAATGAATAACGCTATAGTTCGATACACGAAAACACGCATGATTTTTAATGCGCGGTTCTCTTTGCTAGACGACTCCATCGTAACGGTTCAAGCTACACTGACAAGATTTGTCGCGTTTTTAGAGCATATGTCAACAATCAGGACTACCAACATAGCAATTAGCTATCTGCAAGCTATCATCCGCAAGGGCCGCATTTACAGTTGCATCAATATTTATGGCACGACTAGGTAGATGTACAGCTGCGGACATAAAATTAGAAACAGTTGTAGCTTAATAAGAAAACTCCAATTTGTTCGATATAACTCATTCCTGTGAGGTAAGTTTTTACCTGTTTCAATGGCAATTGACGTAGGTAAAGCGTTAACCGATGCAGCCTCTAAAAGGACGATAAGACAATAAAGTCCTGGAAACCCCAAGATACACACAAAACGCTTAAAAAATATTTTAAAATTCCTTTATTTCAGCGAACAATATATAAAAAAAACAAGACATTAATGTGTCGAGAAAGTGTTCTGCTTCACAACCTCTTCACCTTTCACCACTTCGAACAATTGGTTTATGTTCGTGAAATTGTTTACTACCTTGGCTTATTTTATGTCTCCCCACAAGTGCTCGATTGGATTTAAGTCCGGACTGGTTGATGGTCAGTCTAAAACGGCGAAGCTGTTGTCCTCCAGAAACTTCCTTATTTGGAGTCATTGCCATGGGCTGAAACTTCCATATAATACGGAAATTCCCTTCAGCCCATGACAGCATGACGTTTTCTAAGATGTCAACGTACTTTTCCATGGTCAATATTCTTTCTATATGGCGCATTGGTCCACCACTAAACCACGAGAAACATCTTTAAACATAAATGCTTAGCAACCGTTTAATTGTAACAAGGGTCGACTCTGGCGTCCTCCAGAAACTGCCTTGCATCGTAGCGTGGTGATGGAAGAAACGTTCAACGGTTTAACCAAAATGGACGTACGTAGACTCGCTTACCAACAAGCAGTGCAAAGTAAAATTAAGCTTCCTTTTAAAAATTGGTTTTGCTGGAAGCTACTGGCTCCATGGTTTTCTTCGTAAGAATAAATGTATGTTATCTGTTAGACGACCAGCGACAATTTTGTACGCAGACTTTTTCTATTGAATTTTTGTTACTTTTTCCGTTATGAGATCTTCATTTTGGTGGTGGTAAGAATGCATAAAATATATATATATATATATATATAATTTATTCGTTTTTTTTTAATCAAGAAACAACTTCACGTTGTTTGGTGTACGCAGACTTATTCTAGCTACTGAATATAATTGCGGCATTTCGAAATACCTTGGAGTGTTTACATAACATTGAAATGGTTTTGTTTGTCAGATATACATATTCAATAGTTGCGGTCTCAAAATAATGGATGCCTAAATACTTAAAAAAGCTTATATGAATGACGATACACTCAAGAAAGTTATCAATCCCCTTGAAAATCAAAATTAAAGTCAATAAAAGTAGTTATTTGCATTCATGCCGGGGTAAATTTCATTTATTTGTGTTCCACTGGGCAAGCTCTTGTTAAGCGCAATGCATTATCGTGACATGTTACGTCAAACAGAGTGCTGAATTCAAAAACACCAATTAGCGACATCTATTGCCTATGTCAAAATCGATTTCTAGCTTGTTTTTGTCCAAATTACGTTGCGAAGGTGATTTGGAAATGTATAGAACAATGCATGTTTTTGAACCTGATAATGGTCAAAATCAGAAATGGTACACAACCATGTGATTTCGCGCTAATATAAGTAGGCTTTAGATAAGAACGAATTTGAAAATTAATTTGTTTTGCTTCTTCGCTTGGCGTGAAATGCTCCATCATGATACATTCAAATAAAGTGACCACTGATATTCCAAAAAAAAATTGTAACAATAATATTACACAAATATAAAAAATATTCAATCCAATAGGAATTTTCGCTGCAATTATTATTCAATAAATATTAATCGAAATAGTTTATTGTCTTTTCAGGACTCATTTTTTCATAAATAAACAAATTTACCTTTTTTTCATACTTGAAAATACATTCATTTGGAAGTTGAGTTGTTTCTATCCATTTTTAGATGACTTTGTGTATTCATTCGGCATAGTAAAAGCCCTAAATTATTAATTGTTTAATGGACCGATAAAAAATTTGATTCACTGGACGTGCGTGCACCACCGTTGATGATTTTTAATAAAATTGATCGTATCTCGTGAAATAATTTATTTACAGGAAATCTGTTCCAGGTAAATTTATAGATGAATTCATCAGCTTCAAATTTTATTTGGAACATGTTTGTGTATTTTCATTATTTAAACATTTGTAGTTTAAAAAACGTAAAACAAAATTTTCACTCAGTGATTTTCCCGAAAATTGCATACATAGTGTAAATATTTTTTTTTATCTTGAAGTTAACCCTTTCAACTTAAAATGTTTATCCCCTTTTTTAATTTTCGCGAGATTTTCAGTAAATTACGTGTACTTTTACTTCACTATTCTGCTTTCCGTGATATTAATATTATTATTATTATTATATTTGCACCATTTTCCGCGTACCGAATAATTCAGACGTGCAAATAAAAAGAACCCACGAGCGCCCGCACGCCAGACACATTGAACTTTAATCAACTGGGAAAATTTTAATCATACGAATTTCCCGTTAGCGAATTCCGCCAATCCGACACTACAACCCTTCACACATCCTTGTCACTCGTATCGAATTTTTGCGAAAACTGTCCACGGATTTTCCGTTACAGCAATTTGCCGCACGAAATGTCAGCGAGTCATTTGAATTTTTTGCCGCCAACCTCGACTATTTGTCGTTGATCGCCTAGTGCTGCTGTCTACATTATCCACCTAGCGGTAGCGGGACGCGTCCGCCGTTTCGAAATTGTCCTTTTGAGGGGTAGCCAGACTGACTACGATGCTTACCCAATTTGCCGCTAGGGGGCAAGCGACAAGCTTAATAAATTCGGATGTTGGATGCCTGATATTGACGACAAACTTTTCCGCTTTTCCACGAATCCACATTTCCACAAATTCAAATTAAGCCACGATCGACGCGCGAACACATTTCGCGTGTGCGTTCAAATTTCAAATCGCGACTACGAACTTAGCTTGGCGCCCACTCTCTAGCGCACCCCAAGGGGTGATTTTCGAACGCGCCGGCAAGGGGTGGACGGTGGCCGTTAATTCGTCTAGACAGACAAGACAGAAGTTCGCGCAAGTTAAGTTGATTCGCCGGCCTTTTCCATTGTTTTCTGTCGCGCGTGGAAATTGCTGGAAAACTGTGAAAATCGGTGAACGGTTCAAGCGCGCGACAAGTTGGTGGCCACAATGCAATCGCGAGAACGCGACGGTAGTGTCGGATCGGTGAAAATTTGATCGTGGAAATTCGTCGCGATTTGAAATTTTCCGAATGGATGCGCGGCGGCGGTTTAAAGTCTAAAGCGTGCGGGTGTATTCGCGAGTCCTTTTTGTTTCGGTGCACGGAAAATTGTGTTGCATATTGCGGAAAAGCAAAAAGCAGATGTGAATGTGTGTGAAATTGATGTGTCTTCAAATATTTTCAATCTTGAGTGGAAACACAGTCTAAGTTTCTTTTTCTGGAAATTCTACATAAATTGTGGCGACGTTCACTCCTAGCCGTCCTCCCCCCCTCCCACAAATCTTTAATGCATATGTGTGCGAATTTCAGTGATCCTTATCGCGTATGTGAATTAACCCTTTCCCTTACCAATTAATTGAAAAAAACAGTGCGTATGCTGCATATTGAATTTCAGCTGAAATTTGTGCGCGAAGTTATTAGGATTCCAGTCTGCATCAGTGGAAATATAATTAGAAATCCTTGTGCCATCCTAAGGAATCCAAAATTTGTCAGCGAATCCGTGGATATAATTCATTCCTGTTAGGTTAGTTTTTCACCTGATTCAATGGCAATTGACGGATTTTAGCCGATGCTACCTCCAAAAGGACGATAGGAAAATAACTTCCTGGAAAACCTACGATTTCAAGCCGACACGTAATTAAAAGTACATAAAAATTATTTTAAAATTCATTTATTTCAGCAAAAATTTTGCCAAATAAAAACAATAAATTATGCAAAAAACCAAACAGTAATGTGCCGGAAAATCTTTCTGCTTCACAAGCTCTTGAAGGCGATTCGGTATTCTCCATTTAAGTGTCCTGCATCCCTCAAAATGTATGAAAGCCCATATTTCTTTTACCATATCGAACGATTGGTCCATGTTTTTGAAATTCCCTGCTGCCGTGGCTTGTTTTATGTCTCTCCACAAATCCTCTGCTTGTCTCACTCCTAACTTTAAAACGGTTCATTTTAGGTCAATATTACATACATGCAAACTGATAAATTCATAAGCATAACAAAACAGCTAATTGAAAGTAGAAAACCAAATAACTTCCAGGAGTTAGCTGAGCTAATTTTACAAGCGAAATTTTTAGCCACAAAAATTAAACCTATAAGGACGAGAAATGACACATGGATAACTGGAAAAGTAATCCACTTTTCCAGGAAAAAGCGAACAGCTTTTAAAGCACTTAAAAAAAGATCCAACAAATATAATGAAACAAAAGAACTATCAAATTATAAAAAACGAATGCAACAATACGATTAAAAATGCAAAGGAAAATTACTATTCGAGAAAACTTGAAGACGGTTCTAACAATCAGCGAAATTTTTGGAACTTAGTAGATAAAGTTTTTAGAAAGGCAGACACAAACACTACTAAAAACCAGGATATAAAGGAAATAAATTTCATGGCCGAAAATTACAAAGATCCAGTAAAAATCTCAAATATATTAAACGATCATTTCATATCAATAGGACAGAAAATTGTATCAGAACTTCCTAAAAACGACTCAGCATGCCAAAGCGTGTCACCCATCTGCTCTTTTCACTTAAGGCTGACATCTAGAAAAGAAGTCATTGATGTTATTGATTCTCTGAAAAAACACACCGCGCCGGGTCCTGGTTGTATCTGCGTTGATGATATCAAAATAATCAAAGAGAATATTGCAGATATACTGGTTACTCTAATAAATATAAGCTTCAAGAGTGGACAATTTCCAAACTATCTAAAAAACGCCAAGGTAATACCCATATTTAAAGGAGGGCTGGAAACTGACCCAAATAATTTTCGACCAATAACATTATTAAACTCACTGAGTAAAATCATAGAAAAAATATTAGCTTTGCGAATTAAAGAATACTTAATGCAGAATAGGATTATAGATAGAAAACAGTTTGGGTTTCAGGAAGATAAAGGAACAACAGACGCGATTGTAGAAGTGATGAGACATATCAATACACAACTGGATCAGGGAAGTTACGTTGCTGCAGCTTTTATCGATCTAAAAAAGGCGTTTGATACGGTAGTGCACGATATATTGATAAGTAAACTTGAGAACTTGGGAATTGTTGGTATGCCAAGAGAACTTATGCGTACGTACCTGGCAGAAAGACTTCAAAGGACTGAAATTGGACACGTTAACAGTGAAATAGCGCAGATTACTATTGGCGTACCACAGGGATCAATACTAGGACCGATTCTTTTCCTGTTATATACAAACAACTTGGTGACTTCAGGAATCGACGGGAAAGTTGTGATGTACGCTGACGATACGATACTGATTTACTCAGGTAAAAATGAAACTGACTTAGAACAAAAGATAAACAATGACTTAGACAAATATTCCCAATGGCTCATACGGAACAAATTGACATTAAACACGAACAAAACCAAATACATTATCTTTAAACAAAAAAAATAAAACTGATATTGAGCCACTGATAAAAATAGAAAATAAAACTCTTCAGAGAGTTAAACATATGAAGTACCTTGGACCTACAATCGATGAAAAACTAACGTGGACACCGCATATAAATGATATGAGGAAAAAAATAGCAGCTATCGTTGGTTTGGTCCATCGTTTCAGCTATTTCTCAATCAAAAATAAAATACAAATTAAAAATGCATACATAATTTCAAGAATTACATACGGGATTATAATTTGGAGCCAAACTACCAAAAATAACCTCATGAGCATGTCACGACTACTAACTAAAGCATACAAAACCATATATAACTTGCAAAGGATGACCGCTACATCTGATGTATATAAAACAGCACAAGAACTTAACGTAGACGGACTGATTCACATGGAAAAAGGAAAATTCATTTTTAAAAATTTACACATTGAACAAATGAAAACAACGAAACTAGACATAAATGGGAGTAAAAACGACTACAATATGAGAAACGCAAATGAAATTTTAATAAAATTTGCTAGGACAGAGCGCCTGAGGATGGATCCGATTAACACCGCATCAAATTTTTACAATAAGCTACCTCAAACAATAAAAGAAGCGCGTAACATAATGACATTTAAAATCATGCTACGTAAACATTTACTGAAAATTCAATTTGAATAATTAAGAACGGTAATATTTTTTTTATTGTCATTTTTTTCAATTTTAATTTAATTTTTTTTAATTTTAATTTTTAATTTTTATTTTATTTTTTATTTTTATATATATATATCTTTTTTAAGAACGCTAATATTTTTTTTCCTGCTACAAATGTGAAACAAAATTAGATATATTGAACTCTGAATAAAACTTTTGAGATACTGGTACTATCCCTTATACCGATATACATCGTCTGGGAAGTACTATTTAAATGAACAAGATTTCAGGAAATAAATTGCACACGGACAGTGCAAGCAATGAGTGATGGAGTAAAGATTTTTTTGGAGGAAACGGAGGTGGTTTTAGTCGGTAGAAATCCGACATGCCGAGAAGCAGGAGCAATTCGGTATCTTTTGAAGATTTCCACCTCCCAACGACAAAAAAAAAGTTGTGTGACAATAAAAGTTGCGTAATAAAATTTTCTATTAGATAGGATTAGTTAAAAGACCTCAAACATTCAACCCTTGTCGCATATTGCAATAAATATAAAAAACAGGGGGAAAAAGGCTTTTTTTTTATTTAATTTTTTTTTGCCACTTAGGACGTTTATATTTTGCTTGAAAAATCTTTACAACATCATAAAACAGCTAACAAATTTTCATCGAAATCGA
This sequence comes from Oxycera nigricornis, assembly GCA_963942545.1. Classification (NCBI taxonomy): domain Eukaryota; kingdom Metazoa; phylum Arthropoda; class Insecta; order Diptera; family Stratiomyidae; genus Oxycera; species Oxycera nigricornis. The sequence continues at coordinate 5,780,052 of OZ012664.1, forward strand.
TTCAGTAGATTGCCCATAATAATTATGCAATCTAAATTTATTTAAAAAAAATCAAAAATTTTGAAAGCTTGCAAGTCAGAAACTTAAACTTATAAAAGTTTGAATTTTTTTCACATATAAAAGAGCACTTCACCTATCACATGCATTTTACAAAATTAAAATCGGATAATTATGGCGGCCTCAGCAATTTTTGCTTTGTTTTAAGGAATCCTACTCAAGAAATCGGCAACCTTATTTTGTTTTCCTTTTAAATACTCGAAATCAAATTGGTATTCTTGAAGTTTAAGTAACCATCGTTGGTTCCTCTGACTAAATTCTTTTCCGCTATATTTTTTGTTAAGGTATTTAATGGGTAAGTGATCGGTGATAATTTTGAACCGATTACCCCATAAATATGGTCGAAAATACGTCACAGCTGAATAGTTTTTTTCATGATCGTTCAGAGATCTTGACGCGTAACAAACTGGTTGTTCGTTTTGTGTTAAGGCAGCTCCTAAAGCATAGTTACTAGCATCAGTGTATAAAGTGAATGGATTCGAAAAGTTTGGAAATTTGAGTATAGGATGTTTAATTATGCTCAATTTTAGCGTCTCAAACGCTTCGATGTATTCTGGATCGTTGGCATTTATATTTTTTCCTTTTTTTAAGTATTTGATCGTAGGAGCGGCAATTTTTGCATAATCCTTAACAAATTTCCTGTAAAATCCCGTAACACCTAGAAAACCTTTCAGTTTTGTTTGTCTGTTTCAGGTAAAGGGTATTCTTGGATACATTTTATTAACTTCCCAGTATATGGGAAGTTCTTGTAATCGCTTCGAACATCGAAATTGAAATTTTCAACTTTTCTTTACGTTTTGAGGTCTATAGAGTATATATAAAGTGTTTTTAGAAAGAAGTATGTATGTGTGTGTGTGTGTGTATGTACGTACGTACGTACGTATGTGCGTTCGCGGGCAGTTTTTCTACGAGCATAACTCACGTAAACAAAGTCGTATCGACTTCGTTAAGGTGTCAATCGAAGCGTCTTTGCAATCTTAAGAGCTGATTAGTTTTTGGAACACTTCGGTCGGGGGGGTTTGCTGTTTTCACCCCTTGAAGGTCAACCATGTTATGCGCTATATCTCACGAACTAAACATGCGATTTTTTTTATTAAGGTGGCAATCGACGCGTATTAACATTTAGGTGATTCTGTGAAATTTTTAAAAAAATCATTCGAGTGGTTTTTTAATTTTTTGAAAAAAAGTGCAAAAAATTGTGTTTTTTTCTAAAAACATTAAATTTTTAACTTGATTTTCAACACGCAGTAATAAATGTTTATATAATTTATATACTCCAAACAGTTGTTGTAGAAAAACCACCAAAATTTTTTACTCGTAATTACAAAAAAAATCAAATAAAAAATAAAAAATCATTAATAGTCATCGTGATCTTCAAGGTCATTTGTGTATTGCATTATATCTCGCGAACCAAACATACGATTTGCATCGTTCAGGTGTCAATGAACGTGCATTAATATTTGTGTAAATCTGTCAAAATTTGGAAAAAATCGTTCGAGCTGTTTTTTAATTTAAGAAAAAAAAGTGCAAAAAATAAGGTTTTTTTTCATAAAAAATAAATTTTTAATCTGATTAGCGAAATATAGTAATCAATGTTTGCAAAATTTATATACTTCAAACAATGTTTGTAGAAAAACAATCAAAACTTTTTCTCATGATTACGTAAAAAATTAAATAAAAAATAAAAAATCATTAAAAGTCATCATGATTTTCAAGGTCATTTTTATCATTCGCTATATCTCACGAACCAGATATAATATTTGCATCATTATGTTGTCAATTGACGTGTATTAATATCTTTGTGAAGTTTTTAACATGATTAAAATTCGTTTCAGCCGTTTTTTGAATTTAATAAAAGAAAATGCGAAAAATTATGGTTTTTTTTCATAAAAAATATTTTTTTAACTTGATTTGCACAGCACAGTGATACTAGTTTATAAAATTTATACAATCTTATCAATTTTTGAAGAGAAACCAGCAAAAAAATTTTACATGATTATGAAACAACTAAATAAAAAATAAAAAATCACTCAAAGTTACCATGTAAAGAGGGTTCATACGAGTGCTATTACTTTATATCTTTTATTCTAAAAAAATGTTGTAAATTCAATCAAAGTTTTAAGATATTGACATAATTTGAGCAGATTTTTAATAGTTTTTATAGTCTTTTAATTAAAAAAATTGCTTAAATTTTGAAAACCAACAAAATTTATCAACACCAAAAAGGCCCCCACCGATTGATCCGCGTGAATATTCAATCTGTCCTCATCGACCAAAAACCTTACGTAATCAAGGGACCCTTCCGTAGACGATATGATTCATATTAACTCATTCCTGTTTCTGCTATGAATACCTCTCATTGTTATTACTTAAAGTAGTAGTATTTTCAAAATTATTATTGTGTTTAATGTTGTCGATGTTTATGTAGATATTACTGGGAAGTTGACCGTGTGGACCTCAAGGGTCGCACCTCGCGGCTTGTTTTATTAGGATTTGGCTTCATCCCTTCTGACGTTAAAATATGACCAAGAAACTCTGTGTTTAACTCTTCATAAAAGAACATTTATCGAATTGAATTTTAAGATTATGTTCTGTAAGTTTATTGAAGATAAGTGTGAGAGAATTAATGTGCTCTTGTAAACTAGTTGAGAATACTAATATGTCGTCTAAATAAGCGACACAAATTTTGATTATATGTTCCCGGAGTACGTCATTCATCAGCCTTTGAAAGGTGGCTGGAGCATTCTTTAAGCCAAATGGCATTCTGAGATACTCATATAATCCAAACGGAGTAACAAACGCAGTTTTTTGGATATCGTTAGTGTGGACCTTAATTTGAAAGTATCCCTTTGCCAAATCAATGGAAGTAAAGTACTGGGCTCTGCCGAGCTTGTCCAGGATACTATCTATGTTTGGAAGGAGGTGCTTGTCGTCTATAGTGATTTCGTTCAGTTTGCGATAATCAACGCATAGGCGAAATTTTTGCAGTCCCGAATTGTCAATTTTCTTAGCGACAACTACAATTGGAGAGGCGTATCTACTATTGGATTTTTGGATGATTCCCTGTTGTTCCATTTCCAACACTTGCTTCCGGACTTCTTCTTCGTGTTTTGGAGGGAGTCGATAGAGCTTAGCATGAATAGACTGGTCTGTACTGGTTTTTATTTCGTGGCAAATAGAATCTGTCTTAGTTAGTAGATCCCCATCTTTATAAATAAGATGTTTGAATTTTTTTAAAAGAGTTCTCACTTCGTTTTCTTCTTCTGCGTTTAAGTGACTTAAATCTACATCGCTGTTGTTAGAATGAAGCTGAAAACAGTCGAAATTTAAGCTATTTTCTGAGGAATAAATGGGAATTGAACTACCATTGTTCAGAGTTAACGTTTTATTCTCAAAATCAATACTTTTACATATTTTGCTCAACACATCCGTACCTATTAGTATATTGTATGGTTTATTCCCAAAATTACGTTTATACCATTTAATTGCTCCTTTTGGATCATAGTTGAACTGTTTTGGGATGCCTGTACTTATCAGATCTACAATTTCAGTTGTTACATTGTTGGTCGTTTCTAAGTTCATTTTTATTCGGTCTAATACTTGAAATTTACTACAGTCAACGCTACTGGAGTTGATGATACTCATAGTTGAGCCAGTATCGAATAAACATTTATATTTTACTCCGTCGATAGTAAGATTAGCAAATATTTTGTTTCCGAGGCCTAGTTTATAAAAAACGCGGGCTCAATATTATGAACCGCTTCGTTCCTTGCACATTCAACAGGATTTGTATTAATTTGGCCTATATCCATTGGTTCGGGATGCTGAAGTGCATTTCTGAATTGACCAGAAGGATTAAATGTGGGTCTTTGATATTGACCTGAATAATTGTTCTGATTTGTTCTAAAATTATTACGGAAGTTATTGTACCTATACTGTCCCGAATTATTATTATTTATCCTTCGTTGACCGGAGTTAGTATAAATTTGCCTGAATTGGCCGGAATTATTATTATTCTCATTATTGAAGCTACGGCGATTATGATCGTGGAAGCTAGAAACATTTCGATGAATATGGTCGTTTTGTAACCTGTAATTGTCACGTCTGTAATTAGTATTTTTAGTTTGTGGATTGTGTCGAATATCACTTGTCATAAGGCTTTTATCTAAGTTATTGTGATCATATCCCACATATGAATATAACATGGTTTTAAGAGTATGGAGGTCGAATATATCCTTTACATCTCTTGACAGGTTTCCTGACACTAATGTAAAAATGCTGGATCGCCATGTAATACGTCAGGATCGCCGAGTGAAGATACGCGTTGTCTAAGTGAGGACTCACGTTGTCTTCTGAGTCGATACTCCTCTAAGGTGATGGTCTTCACTCTTCTAAAGATATGATCGTGTCAACAGAGAGAAGTAAAAGAACAAGATTCGTTTCACCTTCAGGACTCCCCTGGGTTGCCACATATTTGGCGCAGTCCGAGTGGACAGACAGCCGATATTTCTAAAGAAAGAATTGCCAATGTATCAGGCAATTTACTGTCTGCCAAATTGTATAGGCAGTCGAGTTGTCGAATAGCAGGCAACGTTTACTAAATAACAACCAACTTGTTGTACTAGGAAAACACTAATTCTTCTGAGCCTCAGCTCAGTAAGTTCTTTTATTGTAAAATTTTGCTTACTGTTATGTACATTAAATTGCTTATCATATAAAAATCCCTACTCTAGTCTTAAATCTATTTACCGTAACCAATCGATCGCGATTCAAATTAATTCTCACGGAATTCGTTTACTTGCAATATTGCAATATTGCTTACACTAATGCACTTTGCGTTGTCCCAATTATGTTTTTGTTTACTCTAGGTTCAGTGATCCTCTAGAGTTTCACACGGTTGTGAGAAAGGGAATTTTTAAACTGCAATACCGATGGAGGTTGAGATCTTTGCTAAAAGATAATTGAGGGTGAGCTGTGGGACATTATATTTTGGGAGCTTCTGGTAGTTGTGTATAGGCTAGTCCCAGGTTTGGAACTAGGAATACACTACACTAATTGTTTAACACGATTTATGAGTAAACTATGAAACGTATTTTTAATATCACTTGATTTTGTTTCGTAAATCGCGAAAGCATTTATGTCTCTTACAATGTTTTCTATTTTTAGACTTAAATCTACAATTGAACTTACTTTTAAGTTTGTAATTTTCCATGAGATTTCCTTGTAGTTCACGCATGGTCGAAAATGTTGCACTAGGAGGATTTTTGCTGCTGCCCAATCTGCAGGTTGATTATTTAGGAGAAGATCCTTTGCTGCACCAATTATTTTTCCGTTGAACACTACTCGCCAAAGCTCGGGTCTCAAGGATGCCGCTACTGCTTCCATGTGTGTGTCCACCGTATGAATAAAGTTGGCCAGATCGTTAGCATCTCCTTCAAATGGTTACAAGTATTTAATTTCCGCCATCATCCTGGCTGCCATGCTTGGATGTGGAGTAGCAGGAGTATTGAGAGAAGACAGTGATTCCAATGCTGCTATGAGTCTGCTTGTAATTTCCGCGTCCATTGCGTCTGGTGTGATGATGTTTCCCCAAAACTTCAGGAGTTTATCCTCGATTTTCCGTGGAATGATTAGTTGATTGAAACCAATCAGGAGTACAAAGTTAAGAAGTTGGTGTTGGTAACTTTGATAAGTAGGTGAGTTGTTTTAGTTGGGCCCAATGTATAGATCTTCGATAGATCTTTAGAGGTGCACAATTTGATTAATTAATCAAAGATTTCACTTTAAAAGGCTCACTGATTTTTAGCTATATCGCGCCCGATTATTCTGCGTACAGGACTCTTCCCAGTCTCAAGAAGGTTTTTAAGGCTTTCAATACTTTTGTGCCTCCTGACAAGAATAATTTACCGGGGTGGGGTTCATAAATGGTTGATTTGCCCATTTCCAAGGATCACATGAGAGCGTTAAATTGATCTGGGAAGTGAGTTTTAGACTTGTTTAAAAGTCAAAAATATTTTTAAAAAATTAATAGAATTTTTTTTTGACAGAAAATACCACCACTCATTCCCAATCCTGCACTCATGCCCGGACCGCAATCTAAACCTTTACCATAAATTTGCACTTGTCATTAATGAACCTTTTTCCGTGTAAAAATATATATAAAATCTATAAAGCGATATTTCCACGCAGTCCAACGTCACTCCTTTTAATTTTCCACGATAATTACATTACATATATTTTTTCCATATTAGTACTGAGCATAATTTTATGGAAGTATGGCATATCTATTATTCACATACACGATAAGAATATCAAACCAACAAACACTCATTACTCATGTCAATAATACCAACGAAAATAGAAATGCGATACAGCTAATATGTCGATAAATTTTAAAAATAAACTAATACAATGTACACGTCATAAATAATGCACAAAGAATCGAAAATGTCTTTACCACAAACAATTGACGAAGCGACATATGTATGTACTTGGAAATCATATTTAAATGTTCAGCTATAAAATTGATGTTAATGTCTTGCACTTCTTGCGGAAGTGCTATGAACCATACCATGTTGGATAGAACGTTGCCTACTACATATGCATGCTCCATGCAGTGCAAAAGTCGTAAAAAAAACAACAACAAAATATTTAAGACCTCATCAACGAGCTGGAACGGTTCAATGCAAGACAAACGAATCGGAGGAATCGTTTAGTAATATGTCACGAATTGTTCTATTATTGTTAACTTCCAAGCATATGTTGTTTGTTGTAATCGCCTCGAATATCGAAATTGAAATTTTGAGGTCTTTTGAGTATATTTAAAGTGTTTTTGCAGAGAAGTCTGTACGTTTGTGTGTACGTACGTACGTGCGTACAGTTTTTCATACGAACACAACTCACGTAAAAAAAGTCGCATTAACTTCCTTGCGGTGTCAATCAAAGCATCTTTGCAATCATAAGAGCTGATTAATTTTTGGAAAATTTCGGTCGGATGTTTTTGTTTTTTTTACCCCTTCAAGGTCATTTCTATCATGAACCATATTCCGCGAACCAAACACAGAATTTGCATTGTTAAGATGTCAACAGACGCGTATTAATATTTTTATGATTCTATCAAACTTTGGAAAAATTCGTTGAAGCCGTTTTTTTAAATTTAAGTGGAAGATTTTTTTGCAGTTTTTTTAATTTTTCCGATAGTGAAACTCTTCAAGAGTATTCAATTAGGTCGATTGGAGCAGAACTGACGAAGCTACAGAATTTTAAAACTCTGCTGTTCAACCGACTATAAACTGTGAATCGGTTGTTTCTGTTTTTCAGATGCGTTTTTCCAAAACTTAGCCTTTTCAAAGTCGGTGAACGCTCTAACTCAAAATCTATTAATCCGATCCTTTTCAAATTTTGCGCACTTATTCTGTACATAAATCACGAAGTAACCAAGATATTTTATTTTTAATGATTATAATTTGTTTTATAATAACAAATTTATCGATTTTTTAATATTTTTTTATCAAAAAAATCGTTTTTTAAACTTGGAATTGATGCTAAAAATTGAAAAATCGTTAAAAAAAATATATCTTGATGTGGTTACCTCGGAAGTCTTTTTGTTTTTTTTTTGTAATCAGATAGATCGAGTGATGAGTTAGGCTGTGTACCGCAATTATACTTTTTTTGAGATGTCTGCGAAAATTTGCTGTCAGTGGCTCAATAATCAATATTTTGGGACCAAAATTTTAGAGAATACTCTTGAATAATCATATTATTATGCACTTTATTCAGAAAAAAATTATGTTTATAATATTAAAAAAAAATTTAGAAAAATATGCTTAAACTAAGTAAAATTAACCATACTTCTCCCTTGAAAAAAACAAGTGCAATAGCTTAGAATTTTTTACATGAAAAAATCAATTTTTAACCTGATTTACACAGCACAGTATGTAATCAACTTTTTTTCGTAATGACAAAATATATTAACTTAAAAATAAAAATACATTAAATGTCACTACGATAAAATTGTTGATATGAATAATATATCCTGATGTTTGTTATTTTAAAGGAAATGTTGTTGTGTCAATCAAAGCTCATTGATATTTGCATATTTGAGTAGAGTTGTAATAATTTTCACAGTGCCGTTTTTTTTATTTTAATGAAAAAACTGCTTGAAATTTCACAAAAACCATGTTTTTTCCAATCAAATTTGCATTTGAGGTAATCCACGCTTTGAATGATCAAATGTTTTGAAGACGAAGAGTCTTACTAAACGAAAAACAACATTTTTCATGATTCCAAAACATACAGGGAAGGATCAAAAAGTAGTCGGACTGAATTAATTTAATTTTTTTTTTAATGAACGAATCGGTACAAATCTTTGGTTGTAGTGGCAGCCCCCTTTATCCAAAGGTGGCTCACTTAGGCCACGATAGGCGGTACAAATCCTTAATAGTCCTCGAAATAGCACCTCCGTGCTTCGACACAATGCGTATGACACGATTCTCACCGCACGTACGCCTTTTGGAACTCGCTTTCCGGGATCCCCTTCAGATACGCCGTCACGGTCTCTTGGGCGTCTTCTACGGAGCTGTATCGTTTTCCTTTGAGGTCCCACTTGAGCCGAGGAAAGAGGTCCGATGGTGCCAGATTTGGGCTGTATGGGAGATGAGGCAACGTGCTTGGCCAGAAACAAAGCAGCGCAAGACTGTTGGCACAAACATGGCGCACACCATTCGCATGGCCAAACCCTCGGTAATTATTTTTTGGACGCTACCCTACGAAATCCCTAACTTATTAACAATCAGAAGTGAGCGCCTTTACTTTGGCCACATTTTCATCAATCTTTGAAGTTGACGAGCAACCGGCGTGCTGGTCGTCTTCAAATAGATCCTGTCTCTCTTTTAAACAGCTTATGCCACTCGAACACTGTTGAATGGTTCATGGCCGCATCCGCGTAGGCGTCCTTAATCATTCCGGGGGTCTCCTTCGCGGTTTCACTGATTTTGACGCAGAAATTGATGGCGTATTGCTGCTCGAGATTTTTGGATCGCGACGACACTTCTTAACAGAGGTTTACGGAAATTGGCGTGCTTCCTTTCCGCTTGCCCGCAGACGACTGGAAAAAATATCGGTCTCTTTGGAAGGCTCCTCCCTACTACGTCTCCAGGTGGTCCGACTCCCCTCCAACGCTCGGTTTGCGCTACAGAAATTCTGTCCTACTACTTTTTGATCCCACGCTGTATTCATACAAAAACAATACACCATTCATGTTTACTCCCCCCCATCCATCAAAATCCTTACGTAGTCAATGAACGCTCCATAAGATGATATAATTAATATTAACTCATTCCAATATTATTTAAAGTAGCATTATTTTCATTATTATTATTATTGTCTTTAATATTTTTAATATTTATGTATTGGGTGTTTGAATATGACTCCGATCTGGTTGTTGAAATAAAACACATTTGCTCGTTTAGAAAATCAAAGAGAAGTTTATTATTAAAGTATGCTATATCGGCAGCACAGGGGATATTTCTTTGGCTGTGATATACCGGGTTCACCTGGCATCACCCACCCTTTTTGACGTTTAGGATTCGCATAATATATCCATTTTTCATTTCCTGTGACTGTTCGATGCAAAAATCCCTTTCTTTCCTGTCTTTGCAATAGCATTTCACAAAGTGTTTTTTTGACGTTCGATGTCTCTTTCTTTCAATTCATATGAAACCCAGTTACTAACTTTTTGAACCATTCCCATTTCTTTTAAACGCTTTGCGACATTTGATCGTTCAACATTTAATGTTGCAGCCAATTCGAATTGAGTTTGGCAGGAATTGACAGCCAATACTGCTTCCAATTCGGCATCTTCAAATTTTTGGGGGGTTTTTCATGTTCGTTGTCCTCAGTGCCAAAAGTATTATTTTAAAATCGATATAACCATTCCTTACACGTAGTAGAAGGAGCATGCTGACCGTAAATCTTCACATGCAAACGATGAGCTTCCGCTGCATTTTTCTTTGCAATAAAAAAGTTTCATAACACTTCCCGCATATGACTTGTCGCTTACACTTCAACCAAATGTCACGTACTGCGTTTGACAGCTGCCATACTGCCCTATCGAATACAAGTGTTCCCATTTAGTAGTACACGCAAACCATACTAAAAACGACATCTTTTGGGAAAGGACAGCATCATATTCACACACCCAAAAGATATTACTGGGAAGTTGACCGTGTGTACCTCAAGGATCGCACCTTGCGATTTGTTGTCTTTCTGTTCGGTACGATCTCCTCAATTTCAGTCCCGAAATTGCTTCGGCTAAATGTTAGAATAATTTTGAAAAAAAAATATTGCGTACAATTACTTATCTCTCACAATGTACAAGGATATTTTCAAGCAGTGCTATCAAAACTGTTTTATTTTAATCTTCTTCTGTGAATGAAATCATTCGAGACAAGTACCTTTCGTCATGGGTCATGCAGTGTCAGGACGAAAAGCTCAAAGCTTCATTTATATTCCATTCGATTCACAGACCTGGACAGAAAGGACAATCACGAATAGTTTGATTCTTGTAGAGACATCTGTGAATGAATAGGATATGAAAAAGGATACATCGTTTCATTTGGATTAAGTTGTATTCAAATCGAATCGAAACAATTTCGATACTCGTTTCTGTTCATATTGATGTAGGGATTTTCGTTTGTTTCGTTGCTGAGAGTGTTAAGGATTCTGTATTTTTAGAATTTCAACGTGTGAAAATAGTCCTGTTTAAGCTATGAACTAAGGAACCTGTTCATAGCTTGAACTGGACTATCTGGAGTCTGGAGATGGATGAAATCAAATAAAATAGATGGTATAGAATACATCTCTGCTGTGTCCTTAAAATGAAATGGCATATGTTGTAAGGAACTATTTCAGATTTCGACTTAGGAAGGACAACTCTTATCAATTTATTGCAAATTATGATCTGCCTGAAATCGTATTTGTTCATATCAGCGGTGAGCCAGCGAATCCTTACACAGATTATTTTATTACTTTGAATTCTGCAGAACGTAAAGGACCAGTTCGCGGGATGATGTGCCACTCCTGATTGTGGTAAAAATAATATATCTTTTTTATATCAATAAATGAAGCTGTGACAATTGCAGAAGTTCAACTATATTCGTCATTCTAAAAATATTGACAAAAATAATTCTGAAGAGGTTTAAAACCTCGAAAAATCTGTATCAATTTTCGGCCACGCTACATCGATGAAATATAGAATTTCGACTAGTGACCATACCTAGGACCTTAATGTAAATTTCCATGCAATGGATGATCACATATCCTCCAAATCTTTACAGAAGATACTTCAGGTTTGATTCCACAGTTTGCCTAGTAATATTTCCAAAAGTTGGGTCGTTTGCATTTTTAATGAAGGATATTTTCCACATGTTAAAATTACGGAACATATGGACGTGCATATTAGTCAAAATACTGTGAATTTTGCGAGGAACTACGACAACAAAAACGGTGTACGGTGCCGAGAGAAGGAGTACGGATGCATTAACAAAAAATGGCTGTATTGAAAGAAAACAACACTAAATCAGCGGAGGAAAAGGAGCTTGAGGAGGCCAGTATGAAAAAAATTGAACAATGAAAGACAGCTCCGATAATTTTTCAAGCGATGTTAGCTGTTTACGAGGATTCATTCCCTAGAAAAACCATGTGTATAAATGGCATAGCCTTTTCAAGCAACGAAGGAACTCGATTGAAAACGACTGTCGACCAGGATAGTTGGTTGTGGCTACCACGCAAGAAATCATCGAACCAGTAGTTTTCAAGCTTGTGCTTGTATTGGAAGATGTCCGGTTGCAAAAGGAAGCAGCTTGCAACAAAGATTGGAGTATCAGGATCCACCATTTTGAACATACTACATAAACATCAACACATTGCAAATGGACTCCAATAATGCGGACAGCATTTCAAAAACGCGAGCGCGTCGAATGTTTTCACGAGTTTTTGGATCACTATGGAGAGTAGAAGGACGATAGTTGGGAGGAGACTTGAATTCACCATTATGAGTCCGAGTCAAGTCAGGAGTCCCCCTTCCCAACCTTCCAAACAATGTAAAGTCTTACAATCGGCCGGAAGAATCATGATGACACACTTTTGGGATACAGCAGGTATCCTATTGAACGATTACAAAGAACCTGGCGTAGATTACTACGCTTCCTTACTAGGACAGAAAGCGTTCCTAGATTTAACGTGGTGGCCTGACACCACGGGCCTCTTAAGCCACAGGTAATGAAAAGCTTGCACCAAATCCCCCATAATCGTATAGTACTGCTTTTCCGGGTATGAGTACCAGCATCTTATCCAGAGCTTGCTTGGATTCCTTCATAATCCTTGGTAAAGATCGGACCTATCAACATCCTTATCGCTCCTTGGCACGCTTGCACCCTTGTTGATAACGCAACAGCACGCCAATGCACCACGATACAGAAGGGTTGCCGAATAGCTCCCGGTCCCAAACTGTATTAGCAATGACTGTACCCGCTTTGGGTGTCAACCACAATCGCCAAGTTTCAACATCCACAGGTTCCTTAACCGAAACCGGCAGAGACAAGTCCCTGGGGCCACGGATACCCTTGGCACCAGTACACCCCTGATAAGGTTCGAGAAAGTGCAAGCACAACCTCTTCGATTGAGCCCCAACGCAAAGCTCCGGATCGATCGCCGTAATTTAGGGTTATCATCCTTTTATCCATAGGAATATATGATAGCCCCTGTTAATCGTCATCCCTATACCTCAGCATCCTGTTGAAGTGATGTTGATCTGAGGCTGGCTTGGGACAGTTCTCCTAGCTGCTTTAACCGAGTACTAAACATCTGCTGGTCGACACCCCCAGGAATACTCTTTCGGCTGTGCGACTTTTCCCAGGCACACTCGAGGCCGGTTGTGCCTCCCCCAGTTCCTTCCCGACCCCAGCGTTGGAAATCGGAGTTCCTTACTAAGACAGTTGAAGGATGCCATCAAAAGAATCTAGAGGAAAATTAGCAAAATATATGCTCACAATCCTTTTTGCGACGGTTGTCATTCATCGATGCGATTTTTAATAACTACGTCATCCACCCTATAGTCCAGGCCACAGTGTGTACCAAAGACAGTGTGCATCGAAACCTTGTAAATTCGGTCCAGAAACGGCGCCACGTCCTTCTTAAAATTAACGTATCCCAAGCATTGCCAGATGTGCCCAGGATAAATCACTTTCGCGGACTTTATCAGACTTTTTTTTAAAGTCATTTCGGGCTTTTTTCTGAATCGTTTTGACAAAATCGAATGTCCTTAATGCCATCAAAGACGTTTCATCGTGCAACGCAAGGAACCGAAGTTTCTAAGTATTTTTTCATGCGTACGTGCCCTGACAATGACCTCCCGAACAATATATAACTGTCACCGTATGTCAAATGACTGAAAACATATGATTTTGACGCGTAGAACCGCGGGTCACGCTTAATAGGGTGCAGTTGTATGGACGATTAGCTATTATGCGTACTGTGGTGCGGGTCTGGCCTCCAGTGACTATTATTTGTTTCCAAAGATGAAGAAAGAGTTGCGTGGAAAAAAATGAAATCAAGTCGGCCATTTTCGATCTATTTTGACAGCAAAGACAAATCAATTTTTTTCGATGGTATTTATGAGCTTTTTGGTGAATTTGAAAAATGTGTTAGGGTTAAACGTGAATAACCTCCTTCCCTGCCATCCCGCGAACTTTTTGACCTCCTCGCGTAGTATTAACATTTTTTTTGGCTGCAATTAAAAATAACAATTGCTGGTGTTAATAGACCACCACTTGGAACCACTCGTACTCAGTCCATTTTTTTTTTGAATAAACAAAGCATCTGAACAAGAATCTGATAGTGTCCTTAATGCCAGATCTTTCAGCACGCTATCATCGATTGTTTGCGATTCAATGAACGAAAACCCGTGCGCGGGACAACAATGAAATTAATTTGAATGGATGGATGCATTAACTTGCCCGAAATGCAACGAACAAAAGTCCGATATAGTGTAGTGTTTTCCAAGTCACGAGCTCCATTCAGCATAAGACAAATGTTCAAGGCGAATAATTGCAAAAAGCACTTTACCTTAATGGCGGTACCAATCATATGTACATGCATTCGCGGCAAACCTGTTGAAAAGCTCTTTCACGTTCGCATTGCGTGTCCTGGTGCACACGGACCATATAAACACCACCCTCCGGTATTATGTTGCGCGCCTCAACGGGACCTGTTTCACGGAGGAGGGCAAATGCAACATTCTGATTGGCTGCCGATTGTAAATGTGGACGTGAATTTGAACTGACTATGACGAATCCTTCCTACCGAAATGAGAACGTTTGCCATAAGGAAGAAAGCATCGCATTTCTAATGCGTTCGCAACGTAGTCGCCCTCCTTAGTTTTTTTTCATCTTTCATCTTTTTTATCCTTCATTGCGACTTGGGCGATGACTGGGCGCCCCTCATCCTTACTGGCTAAGAGCTTGCGTATTTGCTATCCGCTCGACATTTCGTACGGAAGACAACTGTATTACACTCATGCGCCGTCTTATAGGGTGCATTTTCCCTTACATATCAACCATAAAGGAGGGGACAACCCATGCATTTATGCCATATCCTTTCGGGGGATTCAACCGAAACAGTCTCAACGTTTGTAGTGTGGTTCGTCCTGTAATAGGGTAGACGTTCACAAAGTAGTGGGGATGTGTGTTACTTACAGCGAAATAGCGGGTGGGAAGAAATGGGGGGGGGGAGGTGTTGATGTGCCCCCTGTACCAACGAGCACAGCTACATCCACGTCATTTTCACTACGAACGTACAACATTTTCACTCCAATAAATTCGTTGTCTGCTACTGACATTCAGGACTTTTTAATGTGAACATTTCTCGAAAGCCTCCAAGGGATTTAAAATTTGCAGCACTATATAAAAGGGACTAAAAAACAACAGCCGACGGGACAGAAATGTGAAATAAGGAAAAAAATCAGCAGCATCAGCATTGAAAATGACAATGCAAATAAAGAGTGTGCACGACTAGAAAATGAGACCAAGCAGGAATATATGATGTGACAACCCCTGCTGGATTTGCTTTTCTGTGCCAGCATCCTCGTCATCATCATCATCACCATTACCAACGTCATGGTCCTCCGGTTGTCTTCGCCATCCATCCGTCCATCCATCCATCCCGTACGTACATACGTATCTTCTGTTTTCATTACATGCCATGTTTTGTTTTCATTTAAAGTTATCCTTATTCAGGGAAACATTCAAATGTCCACGTTTTGGTTGGCGTTGCAGGTCAAATGCCCTCTTCAAACTAGTCGCGTTAATATGCAGAATTGAAAACCAGTAACACACACAATTGTTTTGTATTTTCTATAAGGAAAAAAATCAATCTGATCTCCGAATATTCATATCTTGAAATTCAAAGGATTGAAAACAATTTGGATTACACATTTAAAATCCTTAAATTTTGCTATTTAATGCAGTTGCTGTTGATTCTCTAAAAAAGCTCCGATTTCACTCCGATTTCATTCCGATTTCACTCCGATTCCGCTCCGATCGGTTTGCTTAGACTTTCAACTTATCTTTATTAATCGAAATGTCATACAATTCTTCAACTTTCTTCCTGATTTTATTTTGTACAATCAGCATTTGGTATTGATATCAGGATGTATGCATATGTAGTCCTTTTGCTAATTGCCGCAGTTCAAACGATAGAACATTTTTCCGTACAGTCATTTCATAAATGTTTCTGATTTTCCCTATTCAAAAATCTTCGGACGGATTAAAAACAAAAAGGAATTATTGTGGATATGGCTTGCATTCAGGAAGCTCACATTTTTGTCAAGGAAATAATTGGGATTTGGAGGCAATGTGAAATAATGGGGTTTTTCATTAAAAGTGCGCAAAACCTTGAAATGAAATGAAACAACTTGTCGAAAGGACATCCAAAGACACTTTATATGGAATATAATATTGGGAAATATGACCGCCACGGCTCCGCTATAGATGCTGTATCCTGGTGGACCGATTTTGAATGACATCTTGGCATAAAAGGAGCTGGATTTCATGAAGAATGCGTGTTATGTTTACCTTCAGGATGGCAATTGTTTGCGGTTTCGTTGCATAGACCAGCGATTTCACACAGCCCCACAGAAAATAGTCGACACGTCCAATTGATGATGACAAAGTCCTATCTATATGTCCACATTAGTCCAGTCAAAAGGTCCTGGAAATGATGTAAACCGTTCATTTTGTGCTGGCAGACAATTTCTATTTTGCATTTTGTGGTCAAATCAATAGTGAGCTTGGTGAACCGGCCCCTTCCCCCAAAAATTTTCTAGGTCTTAGATACTCCCTCCATTTTGGGCGCAATCTTGCAAAGAAGAAAAAGTGGGTGACATTCATATCCTGGGAACCATGGCTCCCACCAGAAACGACACCCCAACAGGAAGGATCATGTTTTGAGCGCTACAACTTCTTTGATTCCACTTATACTGTGAAGACACGTTCAGAATTTTTTTTCGGACAATTTGGTCACAAGTCGTTTGCGATATTGATTGTTTTAATCACAGTATATCGGCGGGAGTTATTGCGTTCCGAAGATCTAGATTCTAAACGTGCTTTGCGGTTAAAGTGAAATTAAATACATTATGGCGCTATTTTGGCATCAATTTTGGCTTACAACTCTTTTATTATCGACATTTTGTCAATGAATGAATATACAGTGTCTGAAAAAAGTATCCGGACAGCACAACTCTATTTTTTTTTAAAAAAACCCACAGAATTTTTGCATATTTATTTACATAACATAGAATTATAATTATGCTGGAATGGTTTATTATTCATTCATTCAAGTTGGGGTCATTTTGTCGAAGAAAAAAACGGAAATTGTAAGTCAAAAAAGTATTTAGGTAGGGCACATTTAATTTTACTTCAAATTTAATATCTTGTTGGACTGCTGCAACAATAACGGTTTTCCACAAGTGGTGGGATCTGCTAATACGAAGTGTGATCAAAAATTAAGGTGAATTTTTATTTTCATCAAAAAATATTTACAAAAAAAATAAAATATTTATGTTGTCCCCTTCAAAGTAACCCCCCTCAGGTTTTTCAAACCCTCGAAGCACTTCTGATAAGCACTATTTGATATAGCATTGAGCCCTTCCAGCGATGCAGTCTTCGTCTGCTCAATCGTCGCAAATTTTCGTCCTTTCGTGGTTCTTTTCAGTTTTCGGAACAGGAAAAGGGCCACAGGGGCCAAATCCGATGAAAATGATGGCTGAGGAGTGAATGTGGTGTTGTTTCTGTCCGGAAAATTACTCACAAGCAACGATGTGTGAGCAGGTGCATTATATGATGCAACATCTATGATTTGTTTTTCCACAACTTCGAGCGTTTGGTTCGTATTGCTTCACCTTTATGATGCATAACTTCAAGTTAATACTCCTGTCAACGGTACGACCTTGTGGTAAGACCTCGTCATACACTGCGTCCAAATAATCGAAGAAAATAGTGAGCAAATCCTTGACATTTTATCGAACTTGATCGTGCTTTTTTCGGTCTTGACTCCTCTGAGGACCTTCATTTAGACGATTGGACTTTGATTTCGACGTCATTACCATAAACCTATGATTCGTCACCAGTTACGACCCTTTTAGGCAATAAATCAGGATCATCATCGACGACATTCAACAGCTTCTAAGCGATGCTCATGCGACGATTCTTCTGATCAAAAGTAAGCAGTTTTGGGACAAACTTCGCTGACACACGTCTCATGTCCAAAATTATGTTTATTTGACAATTCTTCAACACTATTTTCTTCACTTTTTCAACGTTTTCATCAGTTATTGATGTACTGGGGCGTCCAGGGCGAGCTTCATCATTAACATCTTCTCGGCCTTCTTGGAAAAGCTTATACCACTTATAATCATTTTTTTACTCAGAGTACACTCACCGTATTCCATTGTCAACATTTTAAGTGTTTTCGTGCACTTAATTCGAGCAATGATGGTGGATAACTCCTGCTACAGACCACCAAACAATTACCATTATTTTCTTTGGATGAAGGCTTGGTTTCGGCATGTGTCTTGGCGCTTCATGGACATCTAGCAAGTGGCCCGATCGGCAACGATTATCGTATAAAATCCACTTTTCATCGCAGGTCACAATTCGGTGCAAGAACGGTTCCTTTTTGTTGCGGGAGAGAAGAGAACACGTCATGTTTTGCTCGGTAAGATCATGCAGAACCCATTTGTCACTTTTTTCCCTTTTCCAAGTTGTTGCAAGTGGCGGCAAACTGTCGAATTGTGAACGCCTAATTTGTCGGCAAGATCACTTATGATTTGGCGGGGGTCACTCTCCACTAATGCACGCAGCTCGTCATTATGGATCGATGGTCCTGGGTGGTCCACGTGGCTCACTTCCAAGGTCCATATCTCCGGATCGAAATTTTTCGAACCACCGCCAAGTTGCTTCTGTTGCGTTATGCTCTAATTTGAATTCGTATAGTAAAAATAGCCGTTTTTGATTCACTTCCATGTTAACTTTCTCTTTCTGTTTTTACGATCACTATGAAGTGCAAAACAGAAATGACTCCACAAAAAAAAGCAGTAGCAGTATTTATATTTCAATATGTCATATCATTTGCACCGCCTTGTGCCAACATAACACACTAAAATTGCAGCCAACTTTATGTCATTGCTAAATCGGCCATTTCATCTGCAGCAACCTAATATTTTTTTATTTTCCATTTATTCGAAAGAAAATTATTTTAACCTAATTTAATTATTTTAACTAATTTTCAAATTTGTTCCATAACAATTTGCTTGACCGCCCTCCCCCCTACCTCCATGTAACACTTAGTAACATTTTCATACACCACCCTCCTTGGAGTGTTACGTAACATATGGATGGTCCCTTACTGCAAATTGAATTCTACACAAGTTTGTCATACACAACTATTTTGTGGCAGCCATGTTTTCGAAGATACGTAGGTGTCCTACGTTTTCTTCTTTTCAAGATGGCGTCCAAAAGATTATTGCGATCGCAGAAACTTGAACTTAAGCTCAGTGTTGAGTCCTGTCTGCCAATCCAAAATGCACGTTTGAACTACCATTTAACTGGAATATATGTACGCATGTGTTCACATCATTTTCATCAGCATTTGACAGAACTAATTTTCTTTCAAAGAAAGCATGGATCGTGGTCAATACATTTGTGAGACCCATTTCACACCTTTAAGCGTACCTGCCTTGCCAATCGTTTTTATGATCAATTGGGGATATGAAAGTTACTAAAAGTGGATGTGGATGTTCTTCCCAGCTTAAACTCCTTGGCCCAGCGTGCAACTGTGGAATATGGAGGAGCAGAGTTTCCCAATGTTTCCTCTAAGTCGCTGTGTATGTCTTTAATAGACATTTTTTTTCAAACAAAGGTACTAAATGACTGCTTTAATTTCGTTTTTCTCCATTTTGATGTTATCTCTTCGCCGGTTCGTATTCAACTGAATGTCCCTCCCGTAATTAGGTTTTAACGTGGAGAGAAAAAAGAAAAGAAAATTATGTTTTTCACTAAATCTTTATTCTGTCTTCACGGGTCGGCTTTTCACATTCGACTGACTATCTTAACTTAACGGATTGAAAAGGAAAACTTTTTGTGAAATTCTTAGCTCGTAAATGCTTAGCTAGGCGATCTTCTAATTCAAAAACGTGCTTATTTTATAAACAAATAATGCTTAACTAGACGATCTATGGTAGATTAAAAACGTGCTTGATTTGTAAACAAAAAATGATTTGCTAGGCGATCTAATGTTGATTAAAAACGTGTTGGATTTGTAAACAAAAAAAAATGATTAGCTAGGCGATCTGAAGTTGATTGAAAACGTGCTAGTCTTGAAAACAAATTTGGTATTATGGTTCTATTGTTTTATTATTTTAATATATGAATGGGTTAGAGGTTGATGATGCAACTCCTCCTTCCTTTAGTTTAAAAGACTCCTGGCTTTTTATTTATCCTTAAAAAAATTTTGTTTGAAATATTTCAAAATTTTCAAGTGATTTGATATTTACGAAATTTAGATTTACGTTTGCAATAAAAAAATAGTAAATAATACAAAAAATTTCACAAATAGCTTTGTAGCGGAAATATTAAATAAGAATGCAATAGTATTTTATTTTATTCCATTTTGTTTTCAATATCTTTCGATTTTAAATTTACGGATGTATATTCGGAGTAAGTATTATTGATATCCGTTACTAAAAGAGTGTTGAGAATATGTTCGAAAATTGGTGTCTTATTTGTGTAAATATCACTAAAGTTATATCGTACAATTAATGAATCTTAAAATAAAATTTTATATTATATTATATAAAGTTAGCGTTTTTCTTTACAAAATGGTTTTAAAACATAATGAAAATTTGTTACAAATTCTTAAATCTATGGTGTTGAAGAGTCTGCATTCTATGATGTTTTGGCTTTTATGTTTTCGGTGGTAGTGGTAATGGTAGTCCGTCACATTACGTTGAAGGCAATCTCGTTGAAGTTTTTGAAGGCAATTTCGTTTAGTGTTTTCGCTTTGTAAATCAGCTTGGATTCGGTTGACTACAATGATGATGGCTAGAAAGGACATCACTTTGGCATAGATGAACAGTTTGCGAATCTGGAACTATAAGAGAAAAGGACTTTCTGGGTCTTTTAATGTTAGTTGGGTGTACATTTTGTAAAGCACGTCTAATAAAGCGTGGTTTGAGTTTGGATGAACGTTCGGGAACTTTAACATAGCCAGTTGCACGATTCTCGAGGTATTCTTCTCTGTTGGTGTTTGCTTTATTGATTGCTACATCTTGTGTTTTAAGCAGGACTTCATAAAGACGCTTTTTGTCAACGTTACCATTTTGAATGTCGATTGGCCTTTCATTTGTTGCTGAATGAATTTGTCTGTTGTAGTAAAATGTTGCTAGATAAATACGTTCAGTCAGTGTTTCTCCTGTATCGCTTTCCGTGGTTCGAATTTTTTGTGAAAGGGTTTGATGAAACCTTTCTACTGGGGCATTTCCTGTATGCGAATATGGTGTACAGAAGTGAATTTTAATTTGCAAACGATTACAAAGTTCATTTACTAGGAGGTTATTGAATTGACCATCAGCAACAATTTGTAGTGGTTTTCCACTATGGGCGATGAATTGGGCAATTGCAGTACGTTGAGATACCATTGTCATGTCAGGTATAATGACTGTTACAGCATGTTTAGAGAACTTGTCTATAAAAGTTACCACGCGAATTTTATCAATATGGTAAATGTCTAAATGAATAATTTGTTGAATATCGTTGGGGATTATTGGTTTATGAAATTTAGGTTTGATCGGATTATTGTCATTTTTGTTTAATTGGCAAGTATTGCAAGTATTGATTATTCGATTTATTATTTTTTTTAGTTTTGGATAGTATATTTTGTATTTTAGACCGTTATAATTTTCATTTACACCCGCGTGACATGTTTCGTTTTGATGATAATGGTTTATTTGTTGGACAAGATCTTCGAATGAATCGATTTCTGTTGCAAAATGTTGACATTTGATAAATTTATAGTTTTGAAATGTGGATAGCAAATCCCACTGAAGTTTTTTGTAAAGTTTTTCATTTCCGGGTTCAACGTATATTGCTGTAAGTTTATTTGGTTTGAAATGTTCGAAAATATGTTTTTTATATTGTGGTTTGATCGTTTGTGGATTGATAACTAGACGTTTAGTAACACCATGTAAAGCTGTTTGCAATTGTTTGTCGCTAGTTATAATTATTTGCTGTTTGAAACGGTTTACTATGGTTTCTTTTTCGTTAATAGTATTATTTGGTTCCGAATTCTCAATAGGGGCTGATTTTTTTTCTTCCACTACGATAGGAGTTCCATCGTCCAATTTCGAGATGTGAATTGGCTTCTGTTTATCAATTTTAGGTAATATTTTACCTTTGACTTTTACTGGTAATATTATTTGGTCAATGATTGCGTTTATTTCTCCGTTGTCTTTTAATCTGCTTAGGAAATCTGCAGGAACATTTTCTTTTCCTTTAATATAGCGAATTGAAATTGTATATTCGTTGAGTCTGTCAATGTAACGTAAAAGACGTGGACAAATATCTTTGCCTTTATATTTGTTAACGAGCCATTTTAGTGGTTGATGATCTGTGAACAATTCAAAAGCTCTGCCGTATAAGTAATGTTTAAAATGACAAATAGCCCAGTCGATTGCCAGCAACTCCTTTTCGGTTGTACTGTAATTTCTTTCGGGTTGAGTCAAAGATCTTGAAGCAAATGCAATGGGGTGTCCTTTTTGCTGTAAGACGGCTCCTATAGCGTGATTGCTAGCATCTGTGTAAAGTTGAAATATTTCATTCCAATTCGGCGTTTTAAGAATAGGTTCGGAGGCGATCAGTGTTTTTAAGGTTTGAAATGCATCGATAAATTTTATATTTGACGATATAATTTCATGGCCTTCTTTTAATGACTCTGTTAGTGGCAGCGCAATTTTAGCGAAATTTCTTATAAATTTCCTATAGAATCCCGCCATTCCAATGAAAGCTTTGACTTGTTTTTTGGTTGTCGGTATTTTGAGTTCTAAAATTTTTTTGACATTTTCTGGATTTGGCTTGATACCGTTTTTTGTGATTGTGTGTCCTAGAAATTTTGTTTCCCTGTTCAAAAATTTACATTTTCCTGATTGAATTTTTACTTTGGATTTACGCAAAACGTTAAAAATTTTCTGTATTGAATCCAGATGTTCTTCGAAGGTGGTAGAAAAAACGAGGATATCGTCTAAATATATGACACAAATGCGATTAATGTAGTCTTTCAGAATGTTATTTAAGGTGCGCTGGAAGGTTGCGGGAGCATTTTTAAGACCAAATGGCATTCTGGTATATTCGTATTTACCATTAATGGCGGTAAATGCTGTTTTTTCCATGTCTTTGTCGTCCATCTTGATTTGATGAAATCCTTTTGCGAGATCGAGGGTACTGAAAAATTGAGCTTTTCCAAGTTTTCCCAAAATGTTTTCCAAGTTAGGGATTGGATAAGTATCCTCAATAGTTATATTATTTAGTGCTCTGTAGTCGACAACTAAGCGCCATTTATTTTCATCTTTTTTTGGCACAACCCATAGCGGTGAATTGTACGGACTTTTCGAGGGTCTTACAATTCCTTGTCTTTCCATATCAGCAACTTGTCTGTTAACTTCATTTTCTAAGGACTGTGGTAGAGCATATGGTTTTATATATACTGGTTGGGGTGTCATAGTACGAATTTCGTGTTTACTTGAAGGTATGTATGGTAAGTCATCACCTTCAATATAAAATAAATCGGAATTTAATTTGAGGAGTTTGATTAATTTGTCAAACTCATATTTGTTCAATTCATCAGGAACTGAAAATTCTGCATTATTTGTAGCTTCAATGTGAGTAATTTGCTCATATTCAAATTTAACAGGATTATTTTCAACACTTGTTTTATTTATAAAGTTTATGAATTGATTATTAATACGAATTTGGTCATTTATTAAATTTATTTCAGCATTCATGGGTTTAAGAATGTTGGTCCCTATTATGGCATTAAATTCTTTTGATTTAAGTTTAGTTAGGTTCCACACCATTTCTGCATTATTATATTTAAATTCATTTGGTAAGGGAGTTATAATTTGCGATTTTATATTAAAAATTCCAGAAATTGTATTAAAATTTATATTTTTAGGTCGTCGTTTAAATGAACGTAGTGCATTTGAATCAAGTAGTGATGAAGTACTACCCGTATCAATTAAACATTTTATTTGTTCATCACCAATTGTTAGTTGAATAATTGGTAATGTTTGAGTTTTTGTTTTTCCGAGGCTTCTGACGGAAAATTTAATTCGTCCCTTGATTCCATGAAATATTGTTTTTCGATATTATGAAAAGCACCTTGTGGTTCATGTTTTATTTTTGGAACAAAATTTTTATTTTTAAAATTGGAAACTGGGGGTCTGTTTTGAAAATTGTTATTCGGGAAATTATATTTACTCGTGGTTGGTTCCGGTTTAAAAAAATTTTGAGGCTGGTTATTGTAATTTGGTTTAAAAGATTTTTGAGGATGGTGATTAAAATTCGATGCAAGTCCCTCATCCTTGAGAAGGGTGTAGGCTTCGGAAATATTTCGGCAATTATTATTTATAATAACACTGCGAAGAGAAATTCCAAGGTTAGATTTGAAAATTGATAGTAACTCGGTTGCATTATTTTGTGGAGAAAATACGAATGGTTTATTTGGATCTAGTTCGTATTTAGTGTTCAATTTTACTTCGATATTTCGCAGATAGTTAAACATATTTGTTATGTTTTTGTCAAAAATGGATCTTGCTTTACGTAAAAGATCCATATAGGATTCTCGTGGGGCGAAATGCGCGATTAATAAATCTTTTAGTTGAAACCAATTGTTTAAATTATGCTTTTCAATATCCAATGTATATTGTTCGGCTTTACCACGCACTTTTGAAAGTATGTAACACTCGAAAAAGTAATTGTTTGCGATTTCACTATTACCACTGAACATCTTAAGTCTATTTTCTACATCCCGGATAAATGAGAGAAGACTCCTGTTGTATCCGTCGAAAATATCTATTTCTTTAAATCTTTCTATAATTTCCGCTCGTGTGTAATTTACCTGGGCTGGTACCGGATGCAATTCATGGTGTACCTGTGCTGCTGTATTGAACTCTGGAACGTGGTTGGTGTGTAGTTCCTGCCTTGGCTGAGGTCGAGGGGTTAACAAGGGGGGTAATTGATCACTATTTGTTATATTGTGCTCTGTTACAGAGTCTTCACTAATTCTCGACATTTTATCAAAATACTTTAAGTATACACTACACACAAATAAAAATATTAACAGGAAATTTCACTTAATTTTCACTACAGGATTGTACGACGTTTCCGGGCGTTTGTTTAACGTGCGAATTTACTCCGCGCGCGCGTAACTTGGTTCCGGACGGCTGCGCCAATTAGGTTTTAACGTGGAGAGAAAAAAGAAAAGAAAATTATGTTTTTCACTAAATCTTTATTCTGTCTTCACGGGTCGGCTTTTCACATTCGACTGACTATCTTAACTTAACGGATTGAAAAGGAAAACTTTTTGTGAAATTCTTAGCTCGTAAATGCTTAGCTAGGCGATCTTCTAATTCAAAAACGTGCTTATTTTATAAACAAATAATGCTTAACTAGACGATCTATGGTAGATTAAAAACGTGCTTGATTTGTAAACAAAAAATGATTTGCTAGGCGATCTAATGTTGATTAAAAACGTGTTGGATTTGTAAACAAAAAAAAATGATTAGCTAGGCGATCTGAAGTTGATTGAAAACGTGCTAGTCTTGAAAACAAATTTGGTATTATGGTTCTATTGTTTTATTATTTTAATATATGAATGGGTTAGAGGTTGATGATGCAACTCCGTTAATCGAAGTCTATTTATATAATTTTTTTCATGCTGACCTAGTGAGTCTATAAGCAAGCGAAAAAAATGTTGTTGGATTTTTATGCGCACTGGAAATAACCGTTTCTCATTACTTTTTGATCACCCTTCGTAACTGCCCAAAAGTGATTAAAACATCTGCTCAGTCCCCTCAGATTTAAACCCCATAAAGCACCCCATCTAAAAAATAAAGTTGCGATTCGTGAAGTAAAAAATAAAAACGAACTAAAAACAGCTATTATTGAAGAATGGGACAATATTTCATCGTCGTCGTTTGCAAAACGTTGGTCAAATTGATGCCTAAACGCCTCCAGGAAGTCATAAGGATGCGAGGAAAGTCCACAAAATATTAACAGTAAGTAAGTTTCTAAAATTTAAAGAGATATATCTTCCTAGCTCCTGATATACTGTAAAATAACACCAGTTTCAATCAAAAATGTCACTAAAACTTATGGCTTTTCTCGTTGGGTACATCGTGCATTTACTTTTTTTATCCACTGTATGTTAGAGTTGTCCGGATCGAAGTGAGTTTCTATACTTTTGTGACTGACTGTACTAAAATCTGATGTTTAAATTTCAAGAAATGATTCTGCAACATCTTTGCAAACGCTGGCTGCAACACTGTTCGATCGACGTAGGCCGCGGCATGTACACATGCGTCGGTGAATAGCCGACGCAACTACCCGTCAAATGTGTATTTATAGAGATCGGGATGGCGGGCACACCGTGGACAAGTCATGCTGGAGGAAATAGCGAAGGCGGCAAGAAAAGAAGCCAGCCAAGTTTCCAGCTACGACGACAGCAACACTGCCCGCTGCAGCATCCGTCGAGCATCGCCGCCGAACGGATGACGATGCCACTTGGAAGTCGCTGCGCGGCAAGAGCGGCGACACTTGGTCGTCCGTCGTAAGACGGAGCGGCGGTGCATCGGCCGAGGTCGCACAACGTCTTGTACATAATTTGGTTGGTCTTCGTCCGCATGCGACATGCGCACCGTCCACCGAACGCCGTCCCATGTCACGGCACGGCAAGTGCATGTCGGCCGCACACTTGCGCGCGCCGCACGAACACATTCATTGGCGGACAAGTGGAAGGGATCGTCGTGGTTGTGCGAGAGACACGCAAGGGGGCGGCCGAGGCCCGCTACTAAAAATGACCTGTGTGCGACACGTGCAGCCACGGTACGTTCCCGGAACTCCGTCCTATCATAACAAAGAACCAGCGCGGCCGGCGGCACGTTGCCGCGCGCGCGCCCCTTCCATCGTACCGCGCTGCAACAGCTCCGAGATGCGTTCGGGTGCCGCCGTACAGCAAGATAACAAATGCACAGTGCATGTGCGTGGCTATGCGACAGGCCGGCCGTGTCGCATTCGGTTGCAGCGCGCGATGCGTTCCGGGTTGTTGAGGCCCGTCGGAAAGAATGGCGCGAATTTCGGGTTAAGAGTTAAGGCAAGTGTGACCTAAATCTGGTAAAAGGATGCGCGACAGTAATGGCCACGCTGGCCTTTGATCCGATGAAATCAAACTGAAACCCAGTAAAAGTCAAACGACGAAAAACTCCGCCGAGAGAGAGCGTTATTGCGACGTCCTGAATTTATCCCGCCAAGTGTTCCATTTTAATTATGAGTCCTGGGACGAGCGCCTGGCAAGGAATTAATTTTTATTCTGTTTGTCGTTCAGTCGTTGACCGTAAAAATGCGGTATTACCTCCGAAATTGCTCTTCTTCAAAAGTTTTATATGCTCAATGCGATTTTTTTTGTTTTTGGGGTGGGAAGAGTAGTGCTGAAAACCACCCCTTTCTTGGGAAAAATTATAAAATCATATATTAAATTGTTTATTAAATGGAAATCGGATAAATAAAGATGAGTTTTTGCTCTAACCTGACTTGGAACGATGCTACCCTGTGACCATCCCTTGGGGATTGTTTTATTGAAAAAATTGATAAAAAATTCATATTTTACAGCTGAAAACATATTAATGATATATTTATTTGAAACCAAACGCTCATTACTACAACTCCCCCCCTTACTACCATCCCTTGTAACAGAAAAGGTGCAATTTATAGATGTAAGCATTTTTTTCTAACTTAAAATCGTCCAAGTAAACAAAATGAATGTCATCAAAAAAATCCTGAAATAAAGTACTTGGAATGTTCTCGAGTTAATTATTAAAAACCACCCCTTTTCAGGGTAATATTGCGGCAAAATTAGAAGAAGAAAATGTATTTTTTAACAGCTTGAAACGTTGTAATAATGTATGTATTTGTTTGAAATCAAAAATCATTTAACAATGTATTATATGATTTATTATTTACGGCTACTTTTCAACCCTTAACTATCATCCCTTGTAACAGAATTTCCGATAATTATTGATGCTTGTTTCTGTTGTGCCGGGCATTTGGTAGAGGTTAAGATTATGACGTAGAAGAAGGTCCAAAGAGGGGGTTCTCCTACTACTATGGCATAAAAAGTTCGCGACGGTCACGACCCCATAAGGAGTAAGGGGGTCCCCCACACTAAAAAAATGGTTATGTTGCCTATTTTTAGAAATCATATGAAACCGTAAAATTGATCTGGGAAATTATTTCTAGACTTGTTTGGAAGTTGAAAAAAAATTAAAAAAATTTAAAAAAAATTAAAAAAAAACAAAAAAAACCAAAAAAAATATAAAAAAAATTATTTAAATTTATAAAAAAATGAATGAATGTCATTTTCACCGTAAATGTCCCCTCGCCCTTCCGCACAAATAAGTGGACCGTGGGTGGTAGGAGGGGGTGCAAAACGTGTCTCCAAAATGTTACCCTTATTTATATGACGTTTACGGTAAAAATGACATCCATCAACTGTTTTATGTTTTTTTTATTTTTATTTTTTTTTTCGTTGTTTTAAACGTATTTATTTATTCAACTTTTTCGACAGTTTGTCTTCACATATTTTTTGTTTAGATAAAATAATAATTCTAATTTAAAGCATGCATTTCGTCCGATATTCCAAACTCCAATATGTATTGTCACTGAAACGAGGAATATTATTAATTTTTACATCTAAATTTAAAGCATTTTCCATGAGAAAACTTTTTTTTATTATGAGCATTTATTTACAGTTATTGTCATATGAAAAAAACTTCCCTGAATATCTTTAAAACATATACTTAATCATGTTAGGATCGTTTCAACTGTCGATTTTATTATTATTTTATTCACCCCTAGTCACATTTAATGTTGTTTTAGTTTTCAGGTCGAAATACTCGTCCTGAAAATCAAAAATTCCCCATCCTCCTGCAACGCGAAATGTCTTCGATTGTCTGCTGTACGTTTCAGCTTCAATTTTTTATATAATTTCGAAGCAATTTCCATAAGAATTGTTTGTTTTATTATGAGCATTTATTTACGGTTATTATCATATAAAAAAATTGCAAAAAATTCCCTGAATATCTTTAAAAAAAATACTCAAACATGCTGAAAAATTTCAGCTGCCAATTTTATTATTATTATTAATTTTTTCCAGTTCGAATCAAATTCAATGTTGAGTCCAAAAAAACATATCCTGAAAATCACACCTTCCGTCCACCTACAACCAGAAATATTTTCGATTTGATTTTGTACGCCTGAACTGCAATTTTTTCCATCTAATTTTGAAGTAATTTCCATGAGAACATTTTTTCACGATGAGTATTTATGGACATTTATTGTCGTACAAAAAAAAATCCAAAAGAAATCCTTAAACATATGAAGAAAAAATATTCAAGAATGCAAGGATTGAATAAAATCGTAATAAAATTAAATATTTGATTTTTTTTGGACTCACAATTTTTCCTTTGAAATATAATTACGCCGTGTTTCGATCCTGGTTTTATTATTAAATAATTGATGGTTGATGGAGTGTTGAATAGAGGGGAAGGGAAGGCTTATTTCATTCAGCAGGTTTTCCTTATTCCATTCCGCACTCTATCAACCATTAATTATTTAATAATAAAACCAGGGTTTTTGTAAATTGTATTCAACCTGAATAAAATTTCCAAAAAAATTGTGAGTCCAAAAAATCAAGTGTTTAATTTTATTTAGGTTTTATTAAGTCAATTTTATTATTATTATTTATTCAAATATAATCGCACACGTGAGAAGGCCACAAAATAGCGATTTTTTATGAATTTTTTCTCTCAGCTCCTTAATTGAATATGAACATGTAACTTTTTGACAACACTACATCTATCTTTCGAGACTACAAAAAACAGTTTGCGAGGTTATGTTGATATATATCCTGATGATATCCCCAATGACTACGTCTTTGCCCCGAACACGGTTTACAACACTTAAAAATCGCCAAAAAGTGGTCTAGGTGCGACCCTTAAGGTCCACACGACTAATTTCCTAGTGGGTTGAATAAAGAAGCAATAATTTGTTTTCATTATTAATTATCATTATTGTTCTTAATTATCATTATTTTTTTATTTAGCCAAAAATGCTTTGGTAGAAGAAGACGCCTACGTCCCCTTGGCGTCCTCAACCAAAGTCTCGACCTCCTCGTTTTCCTTTGCCTCTTCATCCTCCACCTTAGGATCTGCACGAATGAATTAAGTATTTTTTTTGTCTTTTTCAGTTTTTTTTTCATCCTCAATAAAAAACGGCTGAACTGATTTTGCTGAAAACTGATTCAGTTCTAAGTTACGTAATTACGCGTCGAATGAAACCTGGTCCCCACGTCAATGTGATCTTTGATTCTTGAGATAATCGAGACGAAAAATAATTAAAAATATACGCACATACACACCCAGCATCTCTCTAAAAACGAAGGATTTGTATTCTAGAGACCTTAAGGGTAGGGTAGACCCTCTTTTAGCAGTGTGAAAACGGGTTATTTTCAATAATTTTTTATATAGGTTTAAATTATAAATATTGATAAAGGAGGGGCTGTACTCAATAAATACACTCCCGAAATACACAGAAATAATTATTATTTTATTTATTTATGTGAGTTTTTATCAATGAAAATGCTGGTTGCAAAAATATCGAAAAAAACGAGAGGGGTGTGCGCCGTTGACGAAATTTTCGAGATGGTTATATAGAATTGCTACGTATGCATCATATATGCTAACGTAAAATTCGCAGTCGTTATACTGCGCGGATACAAATAATTTATAGAAATAGTTGAAGTATAATGAGCTTAATCCATCAATAACCCTAACCGTGGTCGTGCTGTCTGGTGGCGGATGGTAGATGACAGCACCTGAAGAGGATGCCGTCCTTCACCCCGAAACCACGCTTTCCCATTTAGTAATGTTATTGTTTTCGTTTGCTTCCAAACGTTTGATAGGTTTTTTTTCAAAATTTTTCGGCGATTATGGCATTTTAAACATTGTATGATTCCCTGATCTTGATCAACCACTTGTGGTTGTAACTTAGATGTCATATTCGGCGGGGAAAAAGCAAGTTTAATACATTTTAATTTTTCCTGGATGTTCTAGGATGGGCCGGACAGTTGTCAATGAAAAGAATGATTTTCCATTCCTGGTATTTAAACTGTTTATCTAAGTTTAGAAGCCATTTTTCGAAAAGTGCGCCTGTCATCCAAGCCTTTGAATTTGCTTTATAGTCAAGGGGCAACCACTTAACACTTCGAAAGCAGCGAGGTTTCTTACTTTGACCTATTAAAAGCAATTTTGCTGTTTCGGATCCATCCATGTTTGCAAGAAGCATCAATGTATCTTTCTGTTTACCACGCTTACCGCCATGGCACTTCTGATTTTTAAAAGTTAAGTTGTTATCTGGAAGACATTTGAAGAATAGTCCTGTTTCTTCTGCATTAAACACGTCCCGTGCTTGATAACCTACTAATCAATGAGGTAGAACATCACGTTTCCATTTACAACAATCTTCGTCACTTACGTCACTGCTTTCTTCACAAGCGTTTTTATGAAATACGTCAGATCTAACATTAAAGAAACCAACTTTCAAACCTAATTACTGTATAAATTTCTAAATGTACCATACCTGCGTTTCCAATTATCGAACCAACCGGTGCTTACCTTAAAGCTTGATTGTCCTAGTTTTTTTTTTTTTACTAAATTTCAATGCCTTTTCTTTAATGAACCCACCGGATATAGGTAAGTTCTGCTTTCTTGCCTAATTAAACCACTCAAAAACTGCTTTGGCTACATTTTCATACATAGGCTTTTTGTAGCCTCTTTATACTCCCACTTGCACTACCTTCCATTGCGCTGATAATTGACTGTTTATTTTTTTAAAATAGTAGACACTGTACTTGTCGGAATACCATACTTCACAGCTACATCTTTATTTTTTGAGCCACTTTCCACTTCCTTTATAAGCTTAAATTTTTGATCAACAGACAAAGTTTTTAAAGTAAGTTTTGATGACATATTAACACACGTAAAAATGTCTTCAATGTAATAATTGAAATAGACAAAGTATTTTTCACTTACTAGTAGCTAACTATAGTATGTCAAGCAAGTGAACTTAGCAAGCGCAGAAACTGAACTGCCTGCATACGTCAAAAAAGACTGGTTTAAATCGACTGTAATTAGGGGTCCCCCCCCAAAAAAAAACGAAGTTGGGGCCAAATATTTCATTTGATTTATCAAGATATTCGAGTAATCGAAGTGCGAGTAATTAAGACAAATTAACACACATTCCTAACTTTTGACGCTATTGCCAACCAACTTGGTTCGACTTATCAAAAATTCGATTTATCGAAGTTCGACTGTATATATGTATATACTTTCCAAAAATGCAATGAAAAAAATATCGATTTTTTGACAATTATAAAGAGGGTAGACCCCTTAAAACGTGGAGATATGTCAAAACTTGGTATTCGCAAAATCAACCACATTGCAAAAACTTCCCACTGGGAACTGAGAAGTTTAAGCAGATGGAAAGAAAACTCTAGAAATGGCAACATTGGACCGCTGGCCTGGGTAAAGGTTGGCCGGGGATCGCGACGGTTTGTTGTTTACGCGGTGGCGCTTCATCAGCACCATGTGCTCCCCCTATCGTTTGTTGATATTTCCGTTAGGCCCTCGTGATTTTTCAAATTTCCGGCGCGGCAACGCATAATGCCAACACGTCCGGAAGTCGATCCGTTCTATTGCATGCCCGCTAATATTGATGGTCCGCCTAGAACGTTACAATATTATATTAATAAGGCTTGATGCGGGCACCATTTATCACACGTTTATCAAATGCTCGCCCAGTTGATCTTCACAGTTGCGTGTGCGTTGAAAATGTCGCGAAGCGGCGTAGTACGTCGCACGGCACGGCACGGCCTACAATCTTGAGACAATATGGTCGCGGCGCCAAGCGTTTTAATCTGCCGCCCCAGCCCCGCACCGCGGTGGCTCGTTAGCAGCGAAGGTGGATGTGGTCGTCATCGCAGTCAATCAATTTGCCAGCATCGTTTATCGGCGCGCTGGCCCCCGCGTCCGCTCGTTCAGATCCGTTTGTCGACTTGCCTGCCTCCGGATTCGGAAACTTGCGACGCGGCCACTTGTAGGGGCAGGGGTCGTGGAGCGGCGACTTAGCTGGCCGCCCGCTGCCGCCTCGTATGGAGTCGTGGCGCGTCGTCCTTGTTAGCAGCGTCTTCGTTCGTCGACACCGACACACACCTCGTGGTCGACGTTTTCTTCGCTGATGCCTATCCCATCTTCCTCTTCGCGGGTCCGTCCCGCACACACGTCGCGCCGCGGCGAAGACGTTCCGCGTATGTTGCGAGTGTGAGCGAACGAGCCATTGACAATTTTCAGTTCTCAACACGCTGTCGTACCGCCGCGTTCTCCACGGCTCGTTCTCCGCGGGCACACGACTCCCACGAAAGCGCTTCCATATCCATACACTTGCCGGCGCAAGCGGTTTCGCTGCACCCCCTCCCGCCCCCGCAACGTGTTGTGTGCATCAATTGACAAAAGAAAACCCAGCAGCCAGGCGGAGATTGCTTGCCCGCCCGCCCCCTTGACCATTGACGCGGTTGCCGGCATCCTTCGCACCAGGAAGATTTCCCTTAGGACCATCCGACGCGGTCCGCAGCGACGCCGGGCCGGAACAACACATCGCCGTCGCACAGATAACGCGAGTCGCGTTCGCTGCCGTTGCCGTGCGACGATGCGCTGCTGGGGCTGCCGCCGCCGCGCTGAACACAACTCCGTGCACGGCGAGCCGCCACCGCCGACGAGCGAGCGAGCGACGAACGAAATGTTTATAAAATACGTGTGCACGGTGTGTGCGTTATCTGTTCGCCATCTATCTATCTATTCATATCTGCAGCGTGCGTGAGGCCGTGAACAGCGAGAGCAAGATCGCAGATACAGCAAGTCAGTCCGGTCGGTTGCTTTTGGTTGTCGGACGGTCGACGGTCGACGGCTGATGTGTTTTGTGTGTCCACGACAAGTTGTTTTTCGGCACGGC
Organism: Oxycera nigricornis; assembly: GCA_963942545.1. Classification (NCBI taxonomy): domain Eukaryota; kingdom Metazoa; phylum Arthropoda; class Insecta; order Diptera; family Stratiomyidae; genus Oxycera; species Oxycera nigricornis. The sequence continues at coordinate 5,814,053 of OZ012664.1, forward strand.
CGCAACGCGACCACCGCACAAAGTTCCGCTTCGAGTCCGCGGGTGCAGGACAGCCGCCGCCGCTCGCCAGTTTCCGTGGCGTTGTTTGTTGGCCAGTTTTATTCCGCGTGTTTACTGTTGTTGGGCCGCGTTCCAGGCGCGTCGGGTGCGTTCCGTTGTTGATTGTTGTCATGCAGAGCGCAATTGAATGATCGAAGGAAGGAGCATGCCAAATCGGGCGGCGATCGCTGGCGACCGACCAAGTGGACGTTGCTCCAGGAGCAGGTGGTCGCACTGAACAGTTTCGACAGCCCCCCCGTCCCCTCGTTTCGCGTACGTCGATGCGGCGCCACGATTTCTGACTGTTGTTGTTGATCCCCGTTGCGGTGTCCCGCAGAAATGCTTCCGCCATCGCCCAGTGCCGTCGTCCTCGTCGTCGATTGCTTCAATGCCGACACGTCGCGAAATCATTGACAAAATCCGCGGCCAATCGCCACACCGTCAACTGTCCGAACACGTGCACGCGATTTCCCGCCAAAATTGATGTGTCCTAGCGGAAGTGGATGTGTATGTGTGTGTTGTTTGTCAAACGTTACGCTTAGACCGGAAGCGCGACTTCATCATACATTGTCGTCGCGACGGGATTCCATTAAAAGGCGTCCGTCCACGCGTCCGCAAGGAGCGTCTTGAAAACGATCCGCTGGTCGGTGTAAGGTGTAATCGAAGGAGCCCAACCCGCCCACCCATTCATCTTCTGCCCATCCACCCACCCACAAAGACGAATTGCATTCGCGCGTCTCCGCGACAGATTCTTGCAAAAGTTGATTTGATTTTGCCGTCGGCAAGCACATACACACAACATCAACCAACCACGTATCGCGAACCGTAGAGAAGCATTATAGCCGTACAAAACTATTCGGTCAGGATATGCCGGCGTCGGGTCCTTTTTGCTGACGACGACCGTCACAAGTTCTTGATGAGTGCTGCGTTTGCATCGGCCTGCAAATAGTGGTGGTGGGGTGTCGTCGCGGAATCCCCTTTTTCGTCGTTGCAAATCCACATACAACGGCAAGAAAAAAACAAACAAACAAACAAACAGGAAGAAGCACCACCCGACGACGAAGAAGTAACGACGCGCCACGACGTTTCTACAAAAAACATCCTTGATTGTGATTTGCTCGTGGCCGTGTCAGGTCCTGTGCGCGATACAAAGCCAAATTTGTCTACAACAACACACGTCCGCGAAATTAATTTATCGTAAAATTTGATCTAGATGAATTGTGGTGTCCTTTTCATTTCATAATTGTTTTTGTTGTTGTTGTCGTTGTTGTTGAAACAAAACAAACGCGAGAAACGTCGTCCCTGCGAAAAATTGTTAAGATATCCTGAAATTTGCCAAGAAGAAATCAGTGCGCGGGTGTTTCTCAACTTGAAAAAAGAAAGAGTGTGTGTTCCTTTTCTTAAAGGAGAATCCCGGGGCCGAAAAAAATCGAAAAGAAATGTTTCATATTTATTGTGATATGTAAAAAGCGTAAGCAAAAAAATAATCCTACAACACACGCCGAAGTGCAATCCAGACAAAAAAAAACCGAGGAAGCAACCGTTCTGCCCCCGTCACCCAATCAAAAGTGGACAGGAACTTCTTATCGCAAAGAACTTCTCTTGTGAAGAGGAAGTTTGTTGCTATTTTCCATAGCCGAAATCGCACTTGGTCCATCTCATTCTGTGATTTTACAAAAGGAAAGTGTAAATTTATTTATTTATTCAATTTTTTCCACAATTTTTCAATACATAATTTTTTTTGTTTAGATAAAATATTTAGTCCTTGCGAAAATTCTAATTTAAAGCATGCATTTCGTCCGATATTCCAAACTCCAATATGTATTGTCGCTGAAACGAGAAATATTATTAATTTTTACATCTAAATTTGAAGCATTTTCCATGAGAAACTTTTTTTTTTATTATTGAGCATTTATTTACAGTAATTGTCATATGAAAAAAACTTCCCTGAATATCTTTAAAACATATACTTAAACATGTTAGGATCGTTTCAACTGTCGATTTTATTATTATTTTATTCACCCCTAGTCACATTTAATGTTGTTTTAGTTTTCAGGTCGAAATACTCGTCCTGAAAATCAAAAATTCCCCATCCTCCTATAACGCGAGATGTCTTCGATTTTCTGCTGTACGTTTCAACTTCAATTTTTTATATAATTTCGAAGCAATTTCCATAAGAATTGTTTTTTTATTATATAAAAAAAATTGCAAAAAATTCCCTGAATATTTTTTTAAAAAAATTCTCAAACATGTTGAAAAAATTCAGCTGTCAATTTTATTATTATAATTATTATTATTTTCAATTTTAATCAAATTTAATGTTGGGTCCAAAAAAATTTATCCTGAAAATCACAGCTTCCGTCCACCTACTTTGGTACGCCTGAACTGCAATTGTTTCCATCTAATTTTGAAGTAATTTCCATGAGAAACATTTTTTTACGATGAGTATTTATGGACATTTATTGTCGTATAAAAAATTAACAGATTTTAATTTATACAACATGAAATCAGATATTTTTCGGAGGTCTTCTTCTTCAAACAAAAGAAAATAATAAAAAAATCATATTTATTTCGAAAAGTCTCCGACCGTCGATACCAGTCAAGCTTTTGATAATATTTTAGGTAGGGGGGGGGGTCCTTTAGGATGATGATGCTATTACCTAGCGGTATCGATGGATTAAATAGCTTCTTCCTTGGTCTGTTCCCCCCCCCTGCCGGAAAGTTCTGTTGCTCTTTTTATTAACCTCCCAGCCACGGAAGTCGAAATGAAAAATTTTCATCATATCTTTACGTTTTGAGATCTTCAGAGTATATTTAAAGTGTTTTCGGAAAGAAGTCTGTACGTGTGTACGTACGTACGTTCGTGCGCAATTTTTCTACGAACATAACTCACGCAAAAACAAAACCAGTCGCATCGACTTTGTTGCTGTGTCAACCGAAGCATCTTTCTAATTTTAAGAGCTGATTAGTTTTTTTTTGTTTTGACCCCTTCAAGGGGAATTCTGTCATGCACCATATCTCGCGAACTACATATAGAAGCTGCATTCTAAAGGTGTCAATCGACGCGTATTGACATTTGTAAAATTCTAAAAAAAAATTTAAAAAAATGTTTCACCCGTTTTTTTAAATTTAATAAAAAAAGTGTCAAAAAATTAAGAGTTATTTCATAAAAAAATAAGTTTTTAACCTGACTTGCTTGACACAGTTATCAATGTTTATAAAATTTATATACTCTCAACACTTTTTGTGAAAAAACCAGCTAAACTTTTCTTCAATGATTACAAAAAAAATTAAATTAAAAATAAAAAATCATTAAAAGTCATCATGCGAATGATAATAACCTAATATTTCTTATTCTAAAGATATTGTTGTTATGTCAATCAAAGCTGATTAATATTTGTATAATTTGAGCAGATTTTCAATAGTTTTTTACTTTATTTTTATGAAAAAACTGCTTAAATTTGCATTTGTGGTAATCGAGGTTTTGAATGGTAAAATGTTTTGTAGTCAATACTTTGCAAGGTCTTGTGCTTTAAAAGGCTTTCATCAAATAAAAAACTGTAGGTGTTAGTAGTTTTGTTCTTCAGTGTTCGTAAGATTTAAATAACTTTCTCCTTCGTCGTTTGTAATACTTTTTATTTTTTACATGCAATAAAACCGACTATTGACTGTTTATTCAATGTTTTTCAAGACTAGCTGCAAAATAAGAAATAATTATTAGTTTCATTGATTTAAAATTGGTTAAAAAAATACAAATTCAGTGAAAGCAACTATTCACAATGGCCGTCACGCGACAAAATCTCTCTAGGCGGTGTAGTAACAATAACTGTATTCATGTTCGCTAGCGCCCATTTGTCTTTCAAGCGTCGATATGAAAATAACAAATAACGAAGAAAAGGTTCTGTAACCTGCTACCCCCCCCCCTTCCTCGATTGATCCGCGTAAAGATTCAATCAACCCCCGTCCAAATCCTTACGTAATCAATGGACGCTCCCTAAGATTATACAATTAATATTTACTCATTCCAATTACTATTCTGAGTACGTCTCATTATTATTAGTATTTAAAGTAGCATTATTTTCATAATTATTTTTGTATTTAATATTTTTAATATTTATGTAAATATTGCTGGCAAGTTGATCGAGCGGTCCTCAAGAGTTCGCATCTTTTGGCTTGTTTTCATCTAAATTTCCAGCAATTTCCATGAGAAACATTTTTATTATGATGAGCATTTATTTGCGGTTATTTTCGTATTAGAAAATTGCAAAAAAAAAATATTGAATATCCGAAAAAATACTCAAACATGTTTGGAATGTTTGAACTGTGAATTTTATTATTATTATTTTATAAATTTACCGTTATTTCATGTATATAAAATGTACAGAATGTACCTGTGTTTTACGTGGAGGCCTACCCAGAGGGGGTTTAACTCCACGGTCCACGATTGGACAACGGGTAACTACAATGCGGCTGCCAGCGCCATCCCACCACCACTTGGGAGTACCAGTTCGCCTAATGAGTGTAGGCTCAATGACCTTACTGGTGAAAGCGAGGCCTACCTAATCCTCTGCCGATCTCACGGTCTCGGCACCGGGTTGCCTCGCAACTCCACGCCGAACCCCCAATGATGCTGCAGAAGTCATCATGCCCGAAGGCATAAGGACTTCAAAGCGCATCAAAGTGAGCTCTACCCGCATATGGGTCCTAACCACAGCCACCACGTTCGCACCCCCCTAAAGGGGGTCCTCACCGCGACCGGAGGGAGGCTTTCCTCCCTGGGCCCCGGTCCCCGTGGTACCAGATTGACCCCTGGTAAGGCTTCGTGGACTTGAGCCCCTCTCAAGCCCACTTCGGTTGTGTCCGACTGCAGACACTGGACCGATCACCAACCTAAGGTACGCGGGGACGGCACTCCCCGAAGGCTGCGCTGGAATCGTCCGAGGACTTTGGCCAACGCTGGTGCCCCTGCACCACCTCCTATATAAAATGTACAGTTGGAGGTTTGACCAGAGACAAGTGATCAGAAATGCTTATGTCGAAAATCAAAACATACCTCCTTCTCTACACTACTCCCCCCGCTACCCTTTTGCTGTTACTCAAACCTTTCTTTTAAATTTTGAACCGTCAACCTTTTACCGCGTGCATTGTGCGAAAAATAACATGCACAAAAAATTATTTTGGGCAGTTGTTGTTGAATGGAATCCCTTGTTCTATATTTAAAGGAAAATAATTGACGGGAGCACACATTTATCTAGTCCCGTTTCAACCTTAAAACGTGACTTGTTCTTTGATTTTGGAAATAATCCGCTACGCGTCGAACATGACTCTCACAACAAAAACATATCGTTGCTGTTGATGATGTAGAAGCAGATTCCCAGATTTCCGAAGAAGGCTTGCACACTATTCAACACATCGTTAGTGATCTTGAGCATATGTTTAATGCCATTGCAGCTGTAAGGACGCTTAATATCTTAACGTCCCAAAGTAGCTTCATTCGTTGAAGCTCAGGTTGCTTCGTAGTTGCTGCCCGTAATCCTCAAGTGCTTGATGAGCAAACTAACGAACGAAGATAATGCATCTTTGCACTGCAGTCTCTCACATTTATGCTCCAACGTGGAGAAAGGGTCTTGAAACGACGCCCAATTGACGTAGTTTCTTTGGAAGTGAAGGATTTTGATCCGCTCTAATGGCAAATCCACTTCATTGCTCTGATGGGTTGTAGCAGCTCCTTGTAACCTTGCTCTTTCGGTTAGTTCACAACTAGAAGATAACCATACGCTCTTAGTACAACGCTTCTGCATCCTGAAATGCTGTCATGTATTCGCCAAAAAAATTTTTGGCATCGCTAGTTGTGCTGGTATTCTTTTCATTTTGTCGTGACACCACTCCTCGCATCCTAGCCATTTGAGTCCTTTTTCTGGGTTCCTGATTAAGCTGTGAAACTTCTCTAAGCTATGTCGCTGAGTATCGATAGCATAGATATTTCCGATGCTTCCGTTTGTAGTCATTGCAGAATGAATGAATTGGAACGTTATTTGTTCAGTTTTCAACACTAACTTTGTGCCACCAAATTTGCGACACTTAACTTGCCCCCGAATATATATTCGGCTCGACGGACCAATGTTCGATTCGTTCCCAAAAAAAGCTATCAACGATACAATCCTTAAATAGTATCTGTTGAGTAGCGTCTTGCAACCGGTCTTGCTAAAACAAGGCTCTATAGTCCGTAAATTATTGAGCAGAATTTCGCGTCAAACCAATACCAACACAGAACTCACCAATTTATGTGATTTATTAACTGAAACTGGTTTGACTAATTTTCGTCGTTGTAAGTGGGAGGCTGCTTCTATAATCCTTCGAATATTCCGGATATTCGTTGAAACTCCGGCTTTTGTGGCGATTTGACGCGCTGTTCAAAAAGAATTTGACGCAACAAACGCCGCTTTTCTTGGAATATCCGTGGACTTGGTCGGCCTTCAGGATTCTTGTTACTATAATTTTCTTTATTTTTTAAATAATTGCTAACAGCGCAACGACTTTTCTCTTTAATTATTTAGCAATTTTCCCAGTCTATTGGTTTTTCCTTTCAGTTTATTAATAATGTTTATTTCATTGCCATTTGAATTTTTTTCCTTTCGGCGCAAATAATTTTGACTAATCTATCGAAAATCAAACTCTCAATCACAAGCGTCGAATATCTCGAAAATGGCTATGTAGATAAATGCTCTTCAAGGGAAGCTACCAAATTTTTTTCATGATGTTTTTGTAGCCAAAGCCAATTGTCCAATTTGGTGATACGGAAAGCATTCCCAAATCATTCTGTTTTTTTTACCGGTTGTCTTACGATTTCTATGATGCACTCATTGCTATAACGCTCTTCGGCGCTTCGACGCTTCGACGCACGTACCATCCATCCATCCATCCAAATTCATACTTTTTCAAGCCAAATTAACCCTCATCGGTCCCTACAAAACATTGTCGAATTGGTTCTTGCGTATACGATCATATACACAACGACTTCTTACCTGCGCAGAATATATCTAAACGAAAACCAACATATGTGTTGTGTTTTTTTTTTGTCATTTGTAAAGTGTTTATTATGATTATAAGGCAAATTTATGATCATAAATATGAAAAAATATTTGAAAAAAATACTGATTGAAACATCAATTTTTAACTACATTCAATTTTAAATACGAGAATTGTATACGGTCGTATACAAAGAACCGATGAGGGTTAATACATTTCAAGTAAAATTGACGCTTTAAGTAGTCGAATTAACGCTTTTCCAAGTCGACTTAACGTTTTTACATGTCAAAAACATGCTTTTTCAATTATCAAATTAATACTAAAGTAAAATCAACACTTTTCAAGGCAAACGTACACTTTTTCAAGTCAAGTTAACACTTTTACAAGTCAAATTAACACTTTTTAAAGTCGAATGAATATTTTTACAAGTCAAATTCCTACTTTTCCAAGTCAAATTCATATTTTTTCAACTCAAATTTACGCTAAAGTAAAGATATCTCTTCGCCATGGCAAATTTTCAACTTAAACTAACTATTTCTGTAAAGGACTAATACGTCACAAAAGCATAAAATGATAATCGATTAAAACGCAACCGAAAAATCCATGGTATGTAATTCGATTTTACTAGGATTTTCTTCTTATTGCTGAAACTTAATTCAATTTTCAATTCCTTGGTATTTTAAACGTATCTATTTTAATGCATAAATGTTTATGATTGATTGACAATTGAAAAGATAACTGATTTTATTATCTTGACAATGACAATTTTGACTTGTTTTTATTTGATTTGATATTATATAATTTTGGGGGTTTTCAATATTGATGATTGGCGCAATGTATCAACCACTGTCTGTTATTTTTTTGATGTTGATCGAATCTATGAATGTAATCCTTTCGTAATATTGTCTTCCGATTTTTTGTTGAATCTGTCTAATTGCTGTAGACGCCAAGCTGGTGCGGAAATGTAGAGGATCTTCTTGAACAAATCGTCGTATGAAACAGTCAAATTAATACTTTTTGAAGTCAATTTAATACTTTTACGAGTCAAATTCAAGCTTTTTCTTGTTAAATTGATACTGAAGTAAAATTAACTATTTTTAAAACAAACTAACACTTTTTCAAGTCTAGTTTACACTTTTGCAAATCAAATTAACACTTTTACAAGTCAAATGAATACTTTTCAAATCAAATAAACGATTTTACAAGTCAAAGTCAAATTTATCTCCTTTCCAAGGCAAACTTTCAACTGCTTTTCTGAAAAGTACGTGGGGGTTGAAAAATTTCGATCCTCCCGTATATTCCAAATTGACATTTATGATAGGTTTAATACAGACGAACGTCAAGACACAAGTTTTTTGTGTGATTATTCGTTTTATTTTAAAAAAAATGAAGCTTAACTCGTAGAACAACACGACGTTTCAACTGTTCTGTGAGAGTCAAAAATCTCCAGAATTGCTGATAATTCATCTTCAGTGGTGACCAACCCAAATTGAGGATTGACCTTCTGAAGACGCTGCTCCTAGCTGTCTCGACACAACAATCGTGTCCTCCTGTTTGCGAATCTCAGTAGTCAGTAAGTACAAATTCAAAAGAGGAAACACATCGTGCAAAATACTGTTTTACGATCAATTATTAAATCTTTTCAAATGTATTAACGGTTTTTATGTTACGATTCCGCGTATCAAATATGAAAACGATCCAAAATAATGGGAAACAATTTTCAAAACAATGGGAAACATTATTTCTCGTTTGGAAACAATTTAAGAGGCATCTGAGAAAATTCAGAATAAATTCAAGAATTTTTTCTACTCCTTCTTTGCATAGTTTCGAATGTTTCTTTAATCATTGTCTCCTCTTAAAGCTTTTTAAAATCCACAAACCAATAAGGATAACTATGTTCAAATCAAACCGGGAAAAAAAACTATACAATACAAATATTAACTTTAAAAATCTACCAAAATCGTCAGATAAAAAACCGATGTAAAAAAAACCGTACATAACAGAAGCGAGAAAATATACCACCTCGTCGTTGTTGTTGTTTATTTTTGTGTTGGAAAAGATCCTGAAATCACAAAAAAAAGATAAATAAAATTAAATAAAAGAAAAATATATCAAAATACCAAAACCATGAACCGAAAAAAACACACACACACAACCCTCACTCATTCCACATTCGAACAAGTTTTCATAACCTTTTCTTCTTATTTTCTCATATACGTGTGTTTGTGTGTGTGTGAATATATACATTGAAAACGAAAAGAATTTCAAGAGGACGACGACACACAATTTCAACAAACCCACGTTACAAAAAAATAGTATGAGGGACATGGGGTATGTTACCTTTTTTCTAAGAACCAAACAAAATCCATTCAGACATTTTTATCTTTTTCTGCTTGCGTCTCCGTCTTTCACAGCTCTTGGATTCAATATCGTTTTGTGGTGTTTTGTATGGTGCCTGGATTTTTTTTAAATAGAAAAATACGAAAAAAATACGAACAAAAAATAGTATTGAAATTATTCAGGATACAGCATCCTAGGTTAGGTGTTTATACGATAGCCTAGAAAATGGCAAAACTTCAAATAGTTATTGTTTAATATGCGCGAAAAAAAATACATATTGGAATTGGAATTGATTGGATTGTAAGTGTAAATAGTTTGTCTAATTTTCACGTGATTTAGATTGTACATTTCTTTATCCTTGAGTATCAAATAGAGGAATTTTTTTCAACTAGTTCTAAGTTTCTTCCCAGTTTTTTCCTCTTCACGAAAAATTTCCAAAAGAAAAGTTTGATATTTATATGTGCTGAGACAACTTTTCAAATGGGGATGATTTTCTGAAGAGTTTTTTAATCTAGTTTTTGAAAGATGTACACTAAATTGCACGCTCTTTTCGTAGTGGAGTTTTGTGAAAAACTGGAAACTTTTCGTCTAATATTTCCATTTTATGTATGATCCTTACTATCCAATTTTCAAATTCGGGCACGGCAAGCTTTGTCAAATTTTTTTGAAAAGTTTTTATTTAAACATATGTACATAAATTATAAAAATATTACAGATTAACGCATAATTCTATTTCAAGGAGGTGTTTGAAATTATTCTAGACAAAGTCTGCACTTTTTAAAGAATCAAAACTTAAAATTTAATTGAATTTCACATTTTATACGAAATATAAATATTGCCAACAAATTTGACTCCCGAAAAAAAAATTGCTCATTGGAAAACAACACCAATAACAGTTTGGAGCGCATTATTTTTAACCTGCTATCAAAACGTATAAAACACCCTTGTCAAAATCCATTGGCACCTTTTGTCAGTGGCCTGTCAAATATTTTTTTTTGTCAGGAAAAATGCTTCTTGTAGTCAAAAAACAAAGTAAAAAAAAATTTGTGAGAAAGAAAACTATTTCTGTAATCAGGATCAATATTTTTGTGGTCAGAAAAATATTTTATGGCTTAGAAAAATATTTTTGTGGCCTGCCAAATTTTTTTTGTCCGGAAAAAAGTTTTTTTTATAGTCAAGAAAAAGATTTGTGTTGTATGTAAAAATATTTTTATGACAAGGAAAACTATTACTGTGTTCGGAAAAACTCTTTTTGTGACCAGAATAAATATTTTTGTGGTCCAAAAAAAATATTTTCTGGCATAAAAAAATATTTTTGTCGTCTGCTAAAATATTTCAATAGTCAGCAAAAATATTTTTGTGGCCTGCCGAATATTTTTTTCTTGTCAGGAAAAATGTAGTCAAGAAAAAGATTTTCATTGTATGTAAAAATATTTTTGTGACAAGGAAAACTTTTACTGTGGTCTGAAAAAATCTTTTTTTGGCAACCATTTTGTGCGGTAGCAGATCTTTTCATATCATTCTCAAACTGTTTATTGCAACTAACTAAACTATGTAGATTTAAATTTATTTGTTACATGTTTTTTGAGCCCCATCAAAATCATTGTCAAAATTTTGACATCTTTTCTTAATTCAATACATGTCTGTTTTGACGTCTGATTCAGCTCGACTGAAGCATGACATCAAAAAGTTTAAATGAATTTGTCCTTTACTTCTCGGCGTCAAATAGTTTTCTTGTCAATTTTTTTTTTGACGCAGGCTAACACATCTCCGACTTTTGATATGGAATAAAACATACCCACTCTCAACTCCCAATTATTGTTTCTAGTTGCACCGCAGTTCATTTCTCGCTACTAGTTGCTTCTATTTTGAGTAGGTTCAACCTTTCAAAAAAGAATCGATGCAGAAACGATTGTCTCCAAGTGAGCGAGTGATCAATTTACTTGGGAACAAAACTTTGGTTTGATGACTAATAATCGAAGCAGTCCGAATTGTGCCAGGACTTTTAGCCAATATTAGAGTTACTGCAGTTACTTGACGAACAGGACACTAAAAAGTGAAGTGATCAACACGCTTGTCTGTTACTACTACCCTGATTTGACTTAAATATTCACGGCCGAAATTCTCCACCTCGATTTCAGAGATCCCGACAGGATTTTTCATCAGAATAAACAACCAAATCTTGTCTGAATAGCGACAATAAGAGATCGTCATTTATCCATGGCACCTGAAACAAGACTACATTGACACCATCCTGCACCAAGGCCAATGCCAGGTTGATCAAAGCTGCTTTACTGTGGCGAAGGTTGATTCGGGCTATCTTGCGAGCGACTATTGCAACCAATATTCTGCAGCGCTCCGTCACCAGCTGGCAGACTCTTTTTGAAGATGCGTAGGTTAATCTCTCCGAACCCGAAGCAAAGCCTATCCTGTGTACCTAAATGCTGGCGGTCGACTCTGCACTCATGCAAGAGAATGGTGAAGGGATTCATCTTTGCCTTTAGGTGACTCTTCTCCGATGACTCCCTATTTCTTTATTGCTACGTCCAAATTTTACGCCTGCAGGACTGCTTCTTACCCACATCTTCTTAGTATCCTTTTCACGAGATTTGCTTCATTTCCGCTACAGTCCGAGAGTAGTCGTTTTTAAATCCTAGAACTCGAACTTCGTCCTGCCATTTTTCAGTGCCGAAAGTTTGACATAGTCTGCCAGGATGCTGAGCGTGAACAGCTATGCCGAGATTATCCCGTATCTCTCATCCAATTTGCTACTGTCGAAAATCAACCAAGGCGAAAGGATTCCTTACCGTTTCTCAATAAAAGAAGTCAGGCGAACAGTCTCCTTTGACTTTCCTTTTGAGGCATACTTTGTCTTCTTTAGAATTGAGGTGATCTCCTCTGCCGATCTGATTCTTTTGCTACCGCCTAAGTCGTGGTGTTTCCAGCAATGACCTTGTCTTCTTCGCTTCTTTCCGTCCACTCTTTCTTCTTAAGGAGGATCAGAAGCAGATGTTAAGCAGTCAGTTCCGCTTAATGCCCTACGTCTACTTCTACCTTTTTTCTTCTTTATTTTTTTCTGATCGACGTTTCCGTTGACATATGCTCCACCGGCTCAGACATGCGGTCAAGCTCCTCCTTTTTGTCAGCGTTTGACGCTGTATTTTCAGTCTCCTTGCTCCTTCCCGTCGTTCGTTGAGAACTGGCGAAAAAAAACTTTGCCAAGAGTGCCAAGCAGTGGCATTATGAGGCCACACATAAGAGCGATTTAGCTGTGGAGTACTGATGCATTATGTAACGATGATAACACCCAGCAGAATCTGAATCTTTATTTTAAACCCCAATCGGCTGGACTAAAATTCACGCAACTTACGATGTTCCACCACAAGTGGAAGGGCCGCCCTTCACATCGCATTAGACGTATCTGTTATTTTCGACACTGTCATTCTTACATATTGAACCTAAACCTCTGCCTGGTGGTTCATGGCACGCAACATCATTTCAAAAACTCGAGGATTCAGAAAATTTTCGAATATCGAGCAGAAGCTATGAGAAGCCATCACTTTACCACCTTCTCCAGAATTTTCACCAAATTTAAGGAGACATGGCACCTGCAATTTTCGATTTTTTTATGTTTGGAAAATGAATTTTTTTAATGAAAACAAAAATACACCTGAATTAAACTTTTGACAAATATTTTTTACCATTGACGTATACAAAAAAAATGTTTTTTTAAATGTTTTTTGGCCACCCGTCGTCTGTTACAATTTTTTCAAGAAAACAAAACACCAAAAAATCATGTTGAGCTCGATTGCTGCTCACAGAAAAGTCTAAAAAATATAAAAAACCGAGTTTTAATCAGCATCAACGCCGCTATAAATTGAACTACAAAAGTAATTAATGGAAAACTACAAAATGGCGGCTTTTCTTCTTCAAAAATCGACGTTTTTTTCCTCTAAAAACCTGCTGTAACTTTAAAAATTGTGTACTGATTTTTTTCATTCACAGTTCATTCTGAGTATTAACTTGTGTAGATTAATGTGTTAAAATTTCAGAGAGATCGGATAAATATTTTTTTAAAATTGTGCACACCAACTTGAAAACCGTTGTTTTGAGAAAATCGTGTTTTAAGTTACAATACATCATTTTTTTTTTTGAAAAAACCTTACCTAAATTCAATCTGCGGTGCTTGCGCCATACGTTTTCTCTTTCTCACCCTCAAATTCTTCCTCCGCATGGGATTTGTGCACTCTACGAGCAGTTCTGCCCACTTTAAATGCCGCAGTGCTGCGTTTTCTTGCCGAATCTCGCTTCCCTGCATGTTCCATCGTATTTTGACCGACAGTTATTCCCGTAATTTGCATTGTTTTCAGTAAAGTTATGAATCGTTCATTGGATACACGTGCAGAAGTATTGGCAGCAATTACGATAAGAGTTTTGCTGACAAACTATGCTCCGGGGCCATATTTCAAACACAGGAATTGGAGCTTTCATTTTTGTTTTGAGTGAAATTGTCTAAGCAGCGCTTCAGTAAATCTTCGGAAGTTAAGTTTTCAAAGATTGGTTTTAAAATATGTTGTACTTCAACATCCAAAGGTGGAGCGGATTCTTGAAATTTTTCAAAGCACTTTTATCAGCTGCCTCAGTCCTGCGCCAGTTACACCCAAAAAATTTTTGCGATCGGACATTTAGAGTGTTGATGATTCTCATCTGTAGAAATTTTGTGGTAGTATCTTCTGCCCAAAATTTCCTTGCGCATGTTTTCAACCGAATCAGGATTTCGTTGCATTCCTCGACCATAGTAAGTTGACAAACTTTTCATTAGTTTAATTATAAGCTGAATTGTTTTCAGACCTTATTATGGAGGTGAAGCACTTTTTTAAGATTTTATTTTTGCTACAGTCAACTGTTTTTTTTGCTTCTTTGGCTCTTCTAAACACTCTTTTTTCACGTGTAAAACACACTCCTTATTTTCGATTATGGAATCATAACCGTAAGTCCGGCATATCCAGCAAAGTGGACAAAATTAATCGAAAAAAGGATCTTGACGCGTCTTGCTATATAAGCTCAGCAAGGTTTTTTTATAGATTTTTCCAACATTTGAAGGTTTCATATTCCCCCCCACCCCCCCGCCAACTTCATTTGTATTTTTTGTAAACTTGACGTTTTTACCTAGAAAACCTGACAAATGACGGAATCTTTTTGGTTTTTAATCAGGATATGATCCAGTAATGAGTTATGCTGATCACAAAGCAACTTGGTGGGGGGATGTATACGAAGATTTGCTGTCAGTGGCTCAATTCACAATATTTTTGAAAGTTTAGCTTCCTTTACGGAGGTTCTAACGAAAAATGAGCCCAAAAAAACGTACCGAACGAAAAAGCGAACGGAACGGTTTATCTTACAATTCAACGTGCGCACACTACATAGCAATGATGTGCAAATATAAGAATATGAGCGGCTGGTTCAGTGAGCAAAGCGTCCGATTCTTGCTCTCGAGGTAGGGGGTTTAAGTCCCCGCTCCCTCTGTTTTTTTTGTATTACTTTATATTTTGTCAAATTATATACATCCTAGATTTTTGAATTTGTCACATTAATTCCTGAATTTTTTTCTGCATTTATCTATATACAACATTTTAACCTTGACATAATCATTTGCAAAACGTTGCTAAACTTCCCACCGGACACTCCCGCAGTGCCTCACTGCATTTTTCATAAAAATTCAACAGAAGACTCTTGAAATGTTGCACTATTATGTCCTTAATTTATCAATAAATGTTTGTTTAGCATATTTTCAAAAACAACCCTTGAAAATGTGTTTAAAATATTGAAAATAAACCCTTCCCCTCCTCTAAACGAAAAAGCTATCTTTCTCAGTTTTCAGCGCCGATAGCACAAGATTGGTCGCTGATGAGGTTTCGAATACGAGGGTGGAACACAACGTCCTTGATTCAGCATTTAGACCGATGGACAACATCGCGGAAAGTGTGGGAATGATGTCCTTCTGGAAATCAAAAGTAAAAGATTTCAATCCCTATTGGAGTTCGTATTCGTGCACTTTCGATGGATCTATATAAAAATTTGGACCCCATTGTTTATGATCATCCCTTTGCTATCACAACAACAAGATGTATGTAAGGAGTTACTGAGAATCGACCTTTCTGTTTCTTTCGTCTGGATAAGGATAGTCTCTGCTGTACATATGAGTGGGGGGAGGACGGCAAAAGAGGGGTTAAAGCAGCTCTACAATCAGCTGGACAATGGTTGTTCAATCGTGCAAGCGGGTCAGAATTCTATGCGTCTTGTAGAGATGTTTGCATGTGTCATGTTCCTGTTTCAATACGAAATCTCATTTTTCACTAAATAAAATACTTTATTACGCGACAATCGCTACAAGATTGATTATAAATAAATCTCATGTTGGAATGGTCGTTGAAAAAAAATGTGCAAGCACGTCAAATGATTTGGCCATCATATTTGTAAGGATTTGTTTGATACAACAAGTCTTTTGACTTGTTTCAGTGTGTGGAACGACTCTAATGTACTTAGTTTATCTATTTCATCCAAAAAATGGTCTAATATTTCATCAGATCTACCAACAAATCCATCATAAATTCAGGTATCTAAATACCATCCTCCGATTGTTTACAATTGAACTGAAAAAAAAGAAGAAGAAGAACACACCCAGCAAAACTTAGGCGCCATACAGAATTCTCAGAATAGATTTTGAATTGCACGACTTAAAAGATCGATGACTATGATTGGAAAACCTCAACATTTTTTTTTGCTCATTCACTCCACGCGTTCGGAACCGTTGAAATTCATATGTGATAAGGAAATATGTCTCGACTCTTATCATTATCTTCACCGCCGCTCATATTGCTCTATATAAATGTGTGTGTGTGTGTGCGTTTTTATATTTTGTCCGAGGTAATTTCATCGTTCTATGGTAACAACAGAGAACGTGTGTTTTATCTTCAATCAAAGGCAATAAGAACGAAAAAAACAACACACAAATGTAATGGAAATGAAAATGTGTATATATTTATATAAAAAAAGCCATCCATAAACGTTTTCTTTTATTACTGTTTTTGCGGAGGTACGGTGCGTTTTGGTTGTGTTATCTAATCGAAAGAAAAATACAGATGTATTTTTACAACACGTCCAGATAGTAACGACATATATCTACATGCCAGTTAGGGTTCAACAGGAAAAATCTATCTACCTACGATACACTGAACTATCTGCCTGCCTACCTATTCTGTCCATCTATCTTTCTACCTAGCAGCCAGCCTAGGTGAAAATTATTATGAAATAGACGAGACGAGACACACTAACAACAACAACACACACACACACACGCATATAAGCTCATTTTCTTAATAAAACAGTGGTGAAGGAAGAACATGTACCACTTCTAGATGTATCGGACAGGAAAAAAATAGTTATTATGTTTTTTTTCGGAGGTTTTCTCGAATCTTTCATACACACATTTCACACATGAACATGAACACATTTTCTAATGTCGTTGGAAAACTGTTTTATGGGAGTTTCTTGTAAGTAAAATTTGATTACACGACTATCAAATGTACTTTGTACGAAACGTTTTATTATTATGTGTAAATTGATTGTGTACAACTCTTTTTTTTGGTCTAATTGAGGTGATAGTGATTTTTTTTGTTGACAGGATTTTTATTTTGTTTATTTCAGTGATAGAAAGAATATTTTCTAAAATAAAAATAAAAACGACAAATCAATTAGGTGCACTATATTGCAGCCCCGTCCGAGACGAATTGGGCATATTCAGGGATTCAATTTAGGATTAGCGACATAACTCATAAATCGTCATTCGAAATGGCTAAATTCGCGTGGTGAATCCTGCAAAGATGTTCGCCAAACTTCTATGACCGGTGGAAAATTGTTCGGCGAAATCAGCATAAAAGTTCGTTTCACTTTTATTTGTGTCAAAGACAGTTCGCGTATATCCGAATCAAAGATTTTGGATGCAAGAAATCGGGATTATTTTAACAAAAAAAAGACTGAATTTATGCCTGATGTCTGTTCACACATGTGACATTGAGCTAGGCGAATGTTTTGTGTTGTTAAGGCGACGCAACATTCGTAGGCACTCGTTGAAGGTTGCGTAGAATTTCGTCTATGTCCTATGAGTGTGGATGGACAATTCGCGTATAGCCGAATCAAAGATTTTGATGCAGAAAATCAGTATTGATTGAATTTATGCCTGGTGTCTGCTCACTGGAACGCCGTTGAAACACTGTCTAGGTTTAACGTGGTTTCGTGGACAGATAGTATCCTTAACGCCACGGCTTCTTAAGGACGGGTAACCAAAAAGTTCGCACCAAGTAAACCCCCCCCCATCCCCAAACATGTACTAATCAGTAACCCACGCTGAAAGCATGAGCACTGGCCTTCCGAGTCAGCTACCATCCATCATCTAGAGCTTACGCGAATTCTTGCATATCTTTGGTACAGATTGGATCCATCATCATCCTTCCTACTCTTTGGAGCGCGGCTCTCCCGTTGAAAACGGAACAGCACATCCAATTCATCACAGTACAGACGGATTGCCCGAAAGCTACCGGTTTCAAACCGTTCTCATAATCTTAGTATCCGTTTTGCGTACTAACCACAGCCACCAAGTTGCAACTAAATAGGCTCCTCACCGACGCCAATAGCAACAAGTCCCTGACGCCCCACCTCCCTTGGTACCAGTATACCCTTGTTAAGGTTTCCGGGTTGTGTGCAAGCACCGTCACTTCGATTGAGTCCCGTAGCAAAACTCCGGATCGATCGCCGTTTTTAAGAGTAAGTCATCCTTGCGTGGTCACGAATTTCGACTCCATTTACACCCGCGACGTAGAGCTAGCGGAACTGTTTCTGTTTGCTCAAAAAGGATGGCGTTACGTTTTTGTTGTTCGAAAAGTTACAAGTCGGGATGTTCTTAGCTAGGTAGTTGCGTTTTGCAAATACTCCAGTAAATCATCGTCTTTTTGATACTCTCAGAATGCTTGAACAATCCCTAGGTCTGATGTGTAAAACATCAAACGCATAGCCTTCTTTTTTGACTATAGATAGGAGAGCAGATAATTAGTAATTCAAAAGTTGATCAGACAGGCAACATCACCCGTTTAGTGACCATACTTCCTCACGATTTTATGTCCTTCAACTTCATTCATGGCTTTGTAGACTATCTCTTCATGATATCCTTTTCCTAGGTACCTTTTAAGTTTCACACTATATGGGCTGAAAGATCCAACAATTTTTGACGAAAACTTGATGGCCGCCAACGCTGCAATGCTTCTTAAACGAACGCTTCTTTGGGAATGTTTTAAACTTAGTAATGGACGTTTCGTAGACACGAAAGTTGTATAAATTCATGACGCATTTCAGTTTCAAAATCAGTAGCAGGCGATGGGATGGAAAGTTATTAACGTACTAAATTTTTTAACACGGTTCCGGTTCTAGGATATTGTAGGATTTATTACTACAGAAAAGTCACATCCAATTTTAAGCATAAAATGTTGATCCAATTTCAAGATGAATAAAAATAAAATGTCCCGGGAAACGTTCCATCATCAAATCGATTCAAATTCTTCTGCGAAAAGGGGTGAAAACGCTCTGCAACACATTCTTCACGCTAGCCAATTCAAAAAGATTCAAATATTCAATTTAATTTGATTAATTCGCTTTAATCTAATTCACCCTACGATATCGTTTCACCTAGAACTATGTTGGTTATGCTGTCTATTCGCTGCATCTAAACTTCTGCTGCTGTGCTACGATTTCTAACAAAAAAACATTCTTCCTTTATATGTCGTCGGAGCTGAGAAATCAACTCCTTTATACTCTCTGTGATCCAGGTGAAAGCCACTTCTTCACCAATAGATAAATTTGAAATCAGCAATTTACTAAAACGACCAATTTCCAATGACTCACGTCTAAAAACAACCTCGTTCCCTCGTCGCTCGATGATCCGTGACACTTGATATCAATTTCACGCCGTTCCGTTCGACCGAGCTGTCGCGATTTCCGACCACGATCAAATTTTTTAGGGTAAGTCATCTTTTAGACCGATTATCTGAGAATCCTCCTCGTTTGCACTGGCTTGCAACATTTCTCTTAGCTGCTTTCGACCAAGGACTAGATATGTGTTGGTCGACACTTCCAGTCTCGCATAGACCACCTCGATTAAGGAGTGATTTGTATGCGAAGAAGGTTTATTTAAAACTGCCTCCCTTGATCGCGAAACTATTTGCTACCAACTTCTCCAAAAATTGTAAAAAAATTGTCAAGTTTCAGGCGAATCCAATCACATTTGCTAAAGTTGGAATGCTTTAAAAGTAAAACAAATGGATTTCTCCGAAAAAATCCTCCAAATTTGACACCAGGATGGAAAATTTAATGGTCAGGTATAGCACGCAAAGAAAAGAAGGATCCGGTCAACGCTGCTGAGATTTTCAAATTGGAGGTCACAGTCGTTTGTCAACGATGTCCGATGGTAGTGTCTCCAGGTGACTCAGATCTCAGTTTGGGACGCTTTTAGATTCAATTTTTTACATAATAAATTCTATTACCATAAATGTCTTTGAAAACAAATGGGGAACGAAATTATTTAAGTGACTCAACTCAATCTGGTTTCGATAATTCTAATAAAATCCTCGCAATCTTGTCTATTCGGTCATCGAAAAGATATTCAAAATTTAGGTTTTTTTCTGGAGTTATTTTTCAAAATAAATAAAATTCATATTTTCCACTCAACATGCTATGCTCGTTGCCTCCTCTCTCAAAAAAAAATTGTATTCTTAACTTAGTTATGCATTGGCGTATAAATCAATCAGACGCTATAAATTTCAGGCTTAAAAAGTTGATTATCAAGATACCTTTAACCGAAAAGTTGACAAGTTATATTTGTTTTCTTCTTCTTCTAAAAAGAATTTCTTCTACCTTTCCTTGTTCTTCAAATGATTAAATATTTGGTAGACTACAGCGTGTGCGGAAAAAAATATATGGGCGTATCTTTTCTATAGAAACGTGAAATAGTGTTATTTCCGCACTAATATCGCCTTCAATCCAATGAAATCAAACGGCAAGTAAAATATCACAGAAAATCTTGATTCAAAAAAAATCTTGGTCAACTTAAATCAGCTTTCATAGAATTTATTTATTTACTAATTTGTTTTTTTTTTTGGTCTCTGAAAACACCTATCCGAAGCGTTTCAATAAAAATCGATTTGATATTCATAAAATGCTAATTGAGGATATAAATTAGTTTTTTTCCTGCTGTTTCAATTTTTTTTTCGTAATGCATCTCAGCTATTTGATTGTCTTTTCGTCTCCCATCATTTCGAATCGAAATATCAATTGTTTAAGTTATTTTATTTTTATTGAATGTGTGAAAACATGTTGTAATTATTAAATGCTCGTCTCAAGCCATTTTGTCCTATCCTTGTGACATTAATGGCAACATTCCGCGAAGAAGAAAACAGAGAAGAAGAAAAAACGAAGGAAAACCCAATCACGAAAAATAATTTTAAGTTATTCAAATAGCGTGAAACATAAATAAATTATCGCCATTAAAGATTTATAAAAAAAAGCTGACAAACATTGTTCAGTGTCATCAATTTATATCTTTTGTTGGAAGAAATGGCAGCATTTTTGTGAGGGGAATTGTTATCATGAAAAAGTCGTTAAGATGGTGTTAGGCGAGGTGAAGTGTATCTTTATTTAATTGATGGAAATTGAAAGGTTACTCAGGTCGTTCAATTTTGTTGGTTTGTTTGGCGGATTGTTCAGGCCACTCTATCATATATTTTTTGAAGCCTTTTGATAGTTCTACGCAAAGATAGAATTTTCTGGAGTGTTTCACTTGAATGTTCTGCGAAACAAGTCAATAAATTACTGGATTTGAATTTAAATATACTTAAATTGTGCAAGAACACTTTCTAGCGTCATCATATTCAACCGTCGCCCTTTGTAGGACATGGGTTTACTATGGTGTTTCAACACGTGCCCTCTACTTGAGGTACACCAGTTTACCACATGTGCAAGCTCGATCAGACTTACTAGCAGATTCAAAGAGAATCTTTCGAGTTACTCTATTTTGACCATTGAGTCACGTCAGAACTTCCCAACAACTCGCCCTGAAATTCTCGTGTGAAAACAACTAGATGATCTCAGATCCTTTCCACCATAAAAATCTCGTTTGCATTCTGCAAATGGATCCTCATTCTGACTAGAGAAAAATTTGCCGTCACTGTATCCATGACATCAAATTGATCGCAGCTAGAATTCCTTGACATTCGAGACATCCTCCCTCCAAAAAATGCCACTTTGTTGGCATCATCCAATAGGATCCTTATCACTGCCGGAAAGTAATCAGATGTTCCGTGCTTCAGCATTTATATTCCTTGATACCAGATTGACCCCAGGTAAAAATTCCATAACAACGGTGGCATTCTCTGCCAATGTCCTTAAAGCAAAGTTTTCATTGGAGCCAGAAAATGTTGCTTTCCTGGGCCAGACATTGATGCTTTCTGGTAACAAATTGATCCCTATGCATCCATCACTATTGCGTCGAGTGCGTAAACTCTACACTCTCAAAAAATCCTGTTAAGAAAACAGATTCAACCTCTACTGTTTCATGCGGATTTCTCTTCGGCATTTGATGACGTAGCCAAGTGACGAAACTTTTGCTTGGTCTCGAATTTCGACTCCATTCTCATCCGCGGCGTAGAGCTGGCGGCATGATGTTCGAAAAGGATGGCGTTACGAGTCAATGTGCCTTATGTAGGTAGGGATGTCTGCTTATAACCAAATCAAATTCACACCATCGCCAAACAAACATGAAACGCATTTCCGTTAGAAGAACCGCTATGCATCTTTTGGTAGATTGTTTTCTGAATCATTCGGCTACGTTCAGCATTTGCCAAGGATCTATGTTGTATCTGATTGTGTCGTTAAGTTAAACTGTCAGTCAATAGTCGGTGAAATTTAAGTAAATTTAGTCGTGCGCTTTTCCTTTGCTAATTTTCAACGACCCACGTCCAAAAACGAGCCTCGTTTCGTCGGCTTCACTCCCTTGTCGCTCGATGATCCATCACTCCCGATATAAAGTTCACGCTGTTCCGTTCGGCCGAGTTGTCGCGATTTCCGACCACCATCATCAGCTGGTTGTCTAATTTTATACGATAAAGATCAAACCAAGAAAAGAAGAATACTTCCCCTGTTAATTCTGATTATTTTTAGTATACATGCAGATGCTAGCTTCTTTTTTGTGGGTCGACATTCTATCCAGGTTTAGAGTAGTCATCACGAAAAACCCTTTTTTTCATCACTGGATGGTCATTTTCATCAATGTTTATCGCCTTGATCCTGTCATTTTTGGCTGGAACACTGTCTTGGTAGTCCTCACATGAAAAAGAAATCTTTTTTCTGTCTTCATTACAGATTTTTGTCATCTCATTTCGGTGTTTTGCGTACTGTGTCTCTCAAGTTTCAATTTCTGTCGCTTCACGGGAAATAGACCGCAATCTTTTTCTCTTTGGCCTTGACTACTGACTTTCTCGCCTCCTGCGTGAAACGTTTAGATAACAATTTTGTTTCGTACACTAACATTTCAATGGCAGAAAAGGAAAACGATAATAATCATCCAATCGAAAATATCATGGAAACTTTAACTATAAAAGTCAAAATTTACATCTCACAAAATTCTCACGAAAATAATCAAAAAAAAACTACTACTAAACGC
Source organism: Oxycera nigricornis (assembly GCA_963942545.1). Classification (NCBI taxonomy): domain Eukaryota; kingdom Metazoa; phylum Arthropoda; class Insecta; order Diptera; family Stratiomyidae; genus Oxycera; species Oxycera nigricornis. Next base: position 5,837,226 of record OZ012664.1, read on the forward strand.
ACAAAAAAATAATTTCGGCGAAACATGATCGGACTATAGCATCTTCTTTTCAATGTAGGCGTTTTCCGAATCAAATCGGCTATCGTCCGAATTAAATTAATGATTTTCCAAATCAATTTGACAAGTTTTATATCTGATTTGGATTGGCAAAGTTCTAATTTGATTTGGAAAATTATCAATTTGGTATGAAAAACATCTAAAATGGAGGAAATACTATAATACAATCCGCAGGGTGAGGAAAAATTGGCAATTCATTATGTTCGACTCTGTATTACTTGTATTATTTTTTTCGCATCGATGCATTCCAATCAATGTGGCATGGGAAAATCAGGTGAAGTAGATCCAAACTAATCGTAAACGACCATCCTTCGGGCATTCATGTGCGGATGAGAAACGTGACCGACGTGATATAGGCCCCACCAGAAAGAACTGTTGACTTTGAAAGTTGTAATTTAAGGCGAATTTTAGGATTACCAAATTTTGGCGTATTAGTTCCAACCATGTGTTGTATGCAAGTTTGACGAGCCAGCAAAATCGATTCAAAGTCTAGTGAAAAATTTGCGAAAATAAGACCATTTTGCATCGTCAGACGATTTTTTTTTGTGTTGCGTTGTTTACGGAGGAGGGGGAAAAGTTCAGTGGTTAGATTAAGTTCAGGTTTCAGTGATCGAATATTTGCCCTTCTCCCTGTTTGGCTATCATCTTAAAAATAAAATTCTGCCCCCATTTTGGCAGCATATTGAAAAGAAATGGGAGACCCCTATTCCCCAAAAATTTGTTATCCCTAAAAAATGTATGAGGAACGATTCTCGTTGTATAGGGATGTCCCACTTCTGTTCAAGATGCGGTTGGAATGGAGGTTGGGAGGTGGGTTGTGTTACTGCAAACTTGAACATAAGTCCATCATTGGACCCTCTATACATTTTTTTGATTATCCGCTGAACTACCATCATTCAACTGGACTACCTGGCGAAGCTTTTCTCAGATTTCAATGGACGGCTGGTCCATTGAAATCTGGAGTGAACCTGAAAATATGGTAGAAGTCTCGAGCCTACCATGAAAAATCAAACAGCTGACAGGCACTGCTCGTCGTTAAAACTATACAAAAAATCGGGAAGACTTAATGGTTGCAGATCGCAAATCGTTATTGAGATTAGTTTTTCGGAGGATGCTGTCGTTAGACCAGAACAGCTGGAAGCAATATTTTCAGAAAGTTAAGAGTTGATTTCGGTTGGTGCGCCACTGATGATGATGAAGATTTTAAAAACGCAATACATCTAGCGTTAATGATGCTTGCTGTGTTATTTTTCAGTTGTCATTTTTATTTATTACAAATTTTTTTATTATATAATTTTTGTTTATTATACAATTTTTATTTATTATATAATTTTTATTCATTATAGTTTTGATTTTTTTTTGTTTTTTATTATTTTTATGATATTTTTGCATTATTTTTTTTGTTATTTCTTTATTATTCTTTTATTAATAACTTTTTATTATTGTTTTAATTATTTTTTTCAAATATTTTTATTATTATTAGTTTTGTGTTATTATTTTTATTTTTATTTCTGTTATTATTTTTATTATTTTTTTTAAAATATTTTCACCTTTTATTATTATTAATATTTTATTATTAAAAATATTTTTTCATGAACGAAAAAGTTTAACCTCATTTGTCTTGAATTTCAAATCATCCAATTTTTTTTTTTGATATTTCATCAATCAATATTCGATCCTTGAATCTCAAGAGCCTCATCGCCTTTTTAAGAAAAAGAAGGAGGCCGAGAATAAAGGAAGGTCAGCGTAGCGTCGCAATCGGTGGGCGGTTACGTTTCATTGTTGGGTCAACCGTAGTTTTCTTCTGAACAATGTGCAACTTTCTGCAACGATTAACGATGATAGTAGTTGCAAAGTTCTGTTTTCTTCTGAGATTTGATCAGAATTGTTTTTCCAAACAATCAAATAAAATTAAGGGTTATCTATAAATATTAATTGGAACCTCATTGCAATTTATTGGAATACTTTTGCAAGGAATTTAAAAACGACAGATGCACTCCAAACAAATCCAATGTGGTTCGAATCCATCGATTCCTTTCATTTCGACAAAAAAAAATTTATTAGTATTATCTTGAGCTGACTTTGTTGCAAAAAAAAAATCCACCTTCGCTTATCGCTGACGACAAACCAAAACAAGATATCACACAACAACGGTATGATAGCATATCTCGATTTTGTACAGACCAAATAAAAATGCTTTCTCTTATCAATAAATAAATTTACTTTAAGATCGAATGATTTCAGGGTGTGAAGCGAGCAGTGTTCATTATTAAAACCTGGCCGAAAAAAACAAAAAAAAACAACTATTTGATTTGATCGAACATAAAAATTCACTTTGATTGAATGTCACCCAAAAATTATTGAAGGAAATATGTTTTTATCTTTGACAACTCCTCGTGCTCACTTTCGCATACACTCCGCGACAACTGGATAGCACACCCCGTCAAAAACACGATTTAGATGTATTTATGTATAGAAGGACATACAAGTTTTTGCAGGTAGGCATTCCGTCCGTTGCTTAAAGGTAATTAGGAATTTTTTTACCTCTCCTACCCCGCTTACATTCTGGGAAATCCTAATTACCTGAAATTAGAGTGCGACAAGTGGATAGCACAAACTATAAAAACGCACAGTTTTCTTTGATCTGGTATAATCCTAAGTTGCAGTTTGTATTTAAATCATTAGTGGAGTGCATTAAGAGACAATTTATTAAAACACAAAAGGAAAATTTTCGAAAATGGGACGCGGAAAAAGTTTAAATATTACCGAAATTCAGTGCATTGGACGAATGCGCGGTGAGGGGTGTTCCATAAGCCAAATAGCGAAACACTTAGGCCGGAGCCGTAAAGTTCTTCAAAATTATTTGGCTGATCCCGAAAACTACGGCCGGAGGTACAAACCCTGCAAAAAATATGCCCTTTCTGTTAGAGATGAGAGGGCTTTGTTACGAGAAGCGTCGAATTCAGCATCAACAACAAGGGAAATTGCGACGACAGCTGGCATTACGGACGTGCAAAAGAAGCTAAGGACCTGCCAACGCCGTTTAGCAGAAGCAGAACATCTTCAGAGGAAAAGGCTGAAGAGAAAACCTCGTCTTCAACAACGTCATCGTGAAGCTCGACTGGCCTTCACAAAGAGCCATATCGGTTGGAAAAAACGTTGGAGAAAGGTCATCTTTTCTGATGAAAAGAGGTTCTGCCTTGATGGTCCTGATGGCTTCCAACATTATTTTCATGACCTAAGAAAAGATGAATTAATTTCAACACGGCGACAGCAAGGTGGAGGTGGCGTTATGGTCTGGGGAGGCATTGGATATCGTCAAAGGACGAATATTTGTTTCGTGAGTGGCCGTATGAACAGCGATGATTACATCAAACTCGTAGATGAAGAGATCGTCCATTCCACAAACAACCGGTTTGGAAATGACTACATTTTTCAACAGGACAACGCCGCAATTCACACTGCTCGAAAAGTTAAAGAATACTTTGAGCGCAACGGAGTCCAGACCCTTGACTGGCCAGCGATTTCCCCTGACCTAAATATAATTGAGAACGCGTGGGGGCATCTTTCACGAATAGTGTACCAAGGAGGGCGCCAATATTCCAATGTGGAGCAGCTCAAAGATGCAATAAAGGCTGCGTGGGAAAGGATGCCAAAAAAATATGTTAAAATGCTCTTTAAGTCATTAAGATCAAGAATGTTAGAAGTAATTGAAAAGAAAGGTGGCCATACACATTATTAAAATAAAATAATAATATTTTCCGTAAATAATTTGTGTTTACTTTGAAAATTCTTTCCTCTGTGCTATCCACTTGTCGCACTCTAATTTCAGGTAATTAGGATTTCCCAGAATGTAAGCGGGGTAGGAGAGGTAAAAAAAATTCCTAATTACCTTTAAGCAACGGAGGGAATGCCTACCTGCAAAAACTTGTATGCCCTTCTATACAAAAATACCTCTAAATCATGTTTTTGACGGGGTGTGCTATCCAGTTGTCGCGGAGTGTAGCATGTGTGGAAATTGTTAGAGTAAAATAAAATAGAATAAAAATAAAGATTGTTAACATCTTGGACTTGAGAGATATTGAACAATCGAATGCCGTTTGCTGTTCAATAGGAATTCCATACTTTATTGAGGCATTTCCGTGATATGACGTCAATCAGGGTTGATGTCAATTAACCACAGCGAGCGCCCACCCATTATTGCGCATATGAATATATATATATAAACGCATGTATGTTCGGTAATCCCAATCAGTTCGCAGGACTGTAAAAATTCGCTTAGGGGCTTATAAATCATTCCAAGTATTATCACAATCTTTTTTAAAAATCTAAAATTATTATCTTCATTCTTTCACGTTAGGAACACACGAAATAACTGGTAGCATTGTTTTTGGCTCAGGTAGAAAATTTGACGACACAACAAACAAACGGGAAGAAATGTAGAAAATCTTCATGCACATGGAACCATGGTTTCAATCACGCAGAGGTGTGTTGTGCAAAGAAAGCAAACATAATAAATTATCTCAATAATTTAAAGACGACTCCCTCACAGCGTTCAATAAGGACGAACAAAAAAAACAGACCCCTTAAGACCTCACCATGTAGTTTCTCATTGAAAAATCTCAACGTTGCTTGGCCACTAGAAACAGCGATCAATTAACAAGGACTCAGTTTCAGGCGTAGCCTTGCCGACATTACTGGGAATTGGTCGAATAAATGACTAGCTATTTGGCAAATCTATGCTACCTGGGTTAAGAGGTCGTGCTGACGAGAAGAGCAAAACCAAAAATTAAAAAAAATCATGGCACCATCCACATGTAAACATACATACCTACATAAATGCACGCCCAAGTAAGGATCAAAATTTATTAGACAGTTTTTCAATCTACCTGTGACAGCTCTAGGACGGCCTCTTCTTCTTCTTGCTCATTCCCGAAGAAAATGAATACAGTTGAAAGGCGAAGAAGACAAAAAATAAAGGTTATCAACGGGAAACCAAATCCCATTGTCATTATCGTGTCTGGTCTTACGTCCTGCGTCCTCTTTAATCACAATACCAACCAATTTAGAACGAGGGGAAGCCACGTAGACCCTATTTTTTTTGGTCCGTTCTTTCTTCGCCACACTATGTGTGCTAGTTTTCAGGGACATGTCTTTTCTTCATGAGTAAGAGAAAAAAATAGAGACGATCCTGATGTTACCATGCAATACAGATCGAATATGCTGACTACAACGTACCTGTTTCGAGTCAACAATTAAAACAGAAATGTCTCTATGAATTCCAAGAATTTGTTCCGAACTATTCAGCAATGTTTGTTTATTTTCCTATTTCAGTTTTTATTGTTGTTGGTTGGTTGGTTGTATAGAACTCTATTTTGATGACCTTTAGTTTCGTGGTGCATGTTTTTCTTTTTCGCCCTCATCAGTTTGCATTTTGCAATTCAACTGATTAAATGATCAAACATTTCGTCCATAAATAACAGAAAAATTTAGATTCAAGGATAAGAGGTAGAATAGGCAATGTTTTTTTTGGTTGGTTGGTAAACTCTAATCCTGCTGTGATGACGCCTATGCAGTCGTGAAATGTCCTATGCGACTTTCTGTCTTGATGTTAATACAACGTATTTAAAAACAAGGCACTGAGGTCTATGTCCTTGGTAACGATTGGAAATTTCCATCCGAAAAGATTTTCAGTCAGATTTTTGTGTGTTTCCTTTTGGTTTTAGTTTGTAAGGATAATTTGCCGTCTCAAAACTTGCGAAACAATTTGTAATTTTACATAAAATGTTGGCTAAGTGTAATTTTAGGTTGATACAACATGTAATGACGATCATCTTGTCCTCAAATATAGTTTGTGGCTGTATTCTAGAAAATCTAGTTTCAGTTTTATCTACTGTTCCTGTTTCTAAATTCTCTGTTTCTGCTTGTTCTTTTTAACCTTTCGTTGCCGCACTGTAACGCCTCAGATTCTAAATACTCAATTATTTACAATAAGTAAGCAAATTTTTTTTTTGGTTGGGGAGGGGTTAATTTATACTTCTGATAAAATTTCTCAAAAGGAAAAATGTTTTTTTTCTGGGAAAATCTAATTTGAAATGCCTGAAAAACATCAAAACTGCAGAAAAATTAGGTTGTCACCTACAAAAAAAAATAATTTAATTTAAAAATTAGATATTTCTGAGGTGTCTTTTTCCAATTAAAAAAATTATACTCGAGTAATGACCGTTGAAAAATAAATAAATTTTTATTTCGTCAAGCCTCCGGCCAGTGGGACCACTCAAGCCTCTTAAAATATTTAGGGGGGGGGGGAGATTACCGCACTTCACTGATATTTAAGCTATATTTGCCTTAAATTGAAGTTGAAGTCATGTGATTTCAGATTTCAGTACGGAATCGATGGGTTAAGTTTATTCAGTGTTATTTTTGTTTAAATGGCCTTCGCATAGATTTGAGAACGACAGTTTTCCAATCCTTTTTGGGGTACTTTTGTAGTGCAGAATTGTCAGTTTTCTGGACTCCGAAATTTCGGACTTGCATAGACTTAAGCGGCTAAATTTTAAGACATTTGTTTCAAGCATGGCTTCATATAAATCGCGCCGTCCCTGCGTCCCTCTCCAGTGTTGGTGTATCGCACACAATCGCAATGATTTTGAGAGGGCTTAAGGATATGCTATCACTGAGACTGAAGCTTAGAAAATTCAGACTTCCCTCCAGTTGCGGGGAGATCCCTGTTGTAGGGTTGAATATGATTGTTGCGATTACAAGAATGGGGGCTATATGTGAAATCTTGATCAACCGAATCCCAAGAGGATTAAATAGGCCTCGTTTCTATAAGTAATATCTCTGCGCCTTAACTCAGAAAACAAACTGATGCTTTCATTTTCTATGGAAAAGCGTGGCTTGTCACACTGATACTAAACATTATCCTTTGAGGGCCGTGGGGTAAAACCCTCTTGGGCAGGCCTGCTCGTGAATCACATCACGATTGAAAGATGCCCGAAAACATGAAGAAAAACAAACACCTAACTAAATTAAATCTTCTCTTGCAAGACATGAGAAAAAAAGCGTCTAAATGGCAACAACTCACCGATTTCCTTTATGCTATGTTGAAGCGATCATAGCAAGAAATGTGTCCAATTTCCCATCCAACAAAGCATCTAAAAAAGATTATGGTTTGCCTTCCACACAATCCATTATATTTGTACGTCTTGTTGGATCCACTTACGTTGTCATATTGTCCATTTTGTTATATTCTCTGCAAACATAGTTCAACCCGCAGACCACCAGCTGAATGCCTCACCATTTTTAGTGCACTTCAACCGAAAGTCCATGAGATGATGTATCCTGCAAAGGAATGGAACAAATTCAACTCGCCGTGTTACATTCTCTGTAAGCGTGCGTCAGCCCGCAGAGCATCAGCTGAATGCCTCACCATTTTGTGTGCACTTCAACCGAAAGTCCACGAGATGAAGCATCTCGCAAAAAATGGTGCAACTTTGACGAGCAAATATTGACCCTCATTTCCAATTCAGAATTGATTTTCACACTTTGTTTTATTTCTGATGTGCTAGCAGCATATTTTTATATGGCTTGCGGCCAAAAATCAAACTGAAACTCAATTAAAAATTACATTATTATAATATTGTCTATGTCTCATCGCAAAATCTAAAACTATCGAATCTGATTGAGAGGTGCTATAGATGATAAACAAAACTTCTCGAAAATCACATTTTTAAACAAGAGTTCAGCGGAACGAGAAAAGTGGTGCTATCTAGATTAATTTTGGCATCCATCCTCTTAAAGTATATTTCGCACGTTCATAAATAACTTCTACAAAGTAGGCTGCGACATTCAGTTGAATAGCTTCCACTGAATTGTTGCTCCTTTAATAATTAACTCATATAGCGCTGACATACGAGTCGGAGTGGTATGAGTTGATTTATATTTTCTTATTAGCTCTTGCCTGAATGATTTCGTCCGTCAAAAAAGGATGTCAGCTAGAGGGAATGCCAAAAACTTGCCTGTTTATATCAAGTTCAAAGCTACAATTTTTGTTAATTTTTATTTCATGTTATTTTTATTTTCTTTGACTTAATTTTGATTTTATTTCAATTTTGTTTCATTTATTTTTATTTTGTTTGATTAATTTTTTGTTTTTTTTTCTTTTCTATTTTGTTTGATTTTATTTTAATTTTATTTTTATTTTATTTTTATTTTAGTTTATTTGAATTTTATTTAAATTTCAGGTTTTTTTTTTATTTTACTCTATTTCAATTTTATTTTATTTTAATATATATTATATATATATATATATATATATATATATATATATATATATATATATATATATATATATATATATATATATATTTATTTATTTTATTTTATATTATTTGAACTTCATTTTTATATTATTATTTTATTTTCATGTCTAAGAGTGCGCCAAAATTTTTCAATGCATTTATTATACGCGAACGTAGCAATTTATTATGCAAAAACTTTATTAAAACTCGTTTGCAACTTACAACCTTTTCCATTTACATGCTTCAATGATGTGCATCAAAGAAACAAGAAGAAAATCCTCTAGGAAACATTTTTCTGAACGTTTGCGTTCAAATCCGTAGACTACAAAAATTTCTAACCTCCATGTCATAGGAAATATATCTTGGAAACAGGCTTGGCACAAAAGAAACCTCAAGAGACAGACAAACTGTTAAGATGTGTCTCTTCTTACTTCGGCTGACGCCACTTTTGATCGGTCTAAGTCTGAGTCGGACCGCGTCCTCCATTTGATGATTTTTTACAACAATTTTCTGTCGGCATTTACTGATTCCGCTCAAGTTTTGTCCTACTTTTTGTAACGGAAAGCCTTGTAAGGACTTCTGCTGAATTGTCTGAAGGCGTAATATTTCGGTGACCATGTCCTCCAATTCAAAAACCTAATTGGAGGATCTGTTCCCTATAACAAGTTCTTAATCATTGTCTTGAATCCTTGAATAAGATGCGAAAACTTAGAGGTGTCAAAATATTTCTAGAAAGTTTAGCTCAAAGCGCACAATAGAGAAGGGATTTTTATTTGGTCCTCATTTCTCCTCATTATCTCCTCATTTCCTCTTATTTCCCCTTATTTTCTAAAACGTTCTCTTCGTTGTTTTATTTTTCACAAAAAAGCTGTTTTATCCATTATTTCATTAGCCTCTTCTGAATTTGGCTGTGTGGTGTGAAATAGCGACAGCTGACCTTCAAATTTTCCAAAAAAAATACATATATTTTTTTGGGGAATATTTCAATGTGTTGTATTTTGAAAAATTCGTTGTTCGCTAATCTTTCACGATACAAATTAAATATTAGCTTATCTCTATACATTCTTAGGGTTCTGGTCATAAAATTTACACCCAGATCAAATATGTCTCACAATTTCAGGGCGAATTCTTAAAAAAAAAACATACCAAGCATATAAAATTTAAAAACATTCTAAACTACCAAAAAATAACTCGTTTTTTTACATTTCAGGTTATTTTTATTTGCATTTCAAGTGCAACACTTCAAAAACAAAAACAGTGTGTAATCAACAATCGCTCCAATTGCCATCGAAATAAAAAATCAATTCCATTGAATGTTAATTAAACAAAATTATTGGCTAAAAAAAAATTTATATATATAAAGAAATAATACAAAACAAAGTTTCAAGAGACAAAAACATCATCAACAAAACACCCCAAATACAATTAAAATTACGGGCAAAATTAATAAATGAAGAAGAAAAACGTTTAAATAAAACTACAAACAAAAACTATCGAAATCTGTGCAAAATCGTTTTAATTAATTAATTTCCAATTAAGAATTCGCGAACAAAAACGAAAATTCTTTAATTAAAACAAAACAAACAAGTGTGATATAATTCCTATAATTTAAATTTTAAAAATTTTCACCCAGGCTTTTAAAAAATACAAAAAAACATTTCTCCCTCGCTTGTACGATAAAATCTTATAAAATATAAGTATTGTAAATTACACAAAAAAAGATTAAAATATAAATTTTTAAACAAAATTACAAAAAAAAAAATAATTAATACAATTACAAATAATAGCCATAAAAAAACAAATAATTTTTCTATTTTTGTAATTAAAATGAAAACAAAAAACACAGTATCAAATCAACGTTCAACTATTAATCAAAGCAATTCAGAACAGGCTCTGAACGAAATCAGTAAATAATTGTTAACAAATTGAAGTTTCGTAAAATAAATAAATAAATAAAATAGTGTTGATATTTTAAAGAATATTGTCATTTGTTCCGAACTCAAGCTGTACTACAACGAAATAGAAAACAAAAGAACACATCTACGAAAAACAAACAATCTAGCCAAAAAAATTCTGTTGGATTGATACAAATCCGAATTAAGCAATTCTAATAGACATTTACCACTCATATTGAAATACGAAGAGTGGACGAACGAAATCAAAACATAAAAAAAAACTATAATGTACAGTAATTATTAATGGAAAACTTAAATGAAATTCATATTAAATTTCAAGTCTGATATCATAAAAATGAGATAACCAACAAACAAGTATTAAAATAACAAAATTAAAAATAAATAAATAATTACAAGCATATGTAAAAAAATATCTATATAAATATATATATATACATATAAATCACGTGCAAAGATCAAGCGGAGCAGAATTTAGTAATTTATAAAATTATAAATAAAACAAATCAAAAAAAATAGTAATAAATGCTAAAACAATGCCACATAATAGTCACCAATCTCATTCTGGACATACTGGATCATCAGGTGATGATTTGGGCAGTACCGATGAGGTGAAAATCTTTAAAGATGAAGGTGACCGTGAGGATGAGAAAATTTCTTCGGAAAATCTACTTGAGGAGAAATCTAGTTTAATAGATTTAACAGAAAGTGAGGTAAGTGTTTTTTAAGACGTATATTTTGGCATTTAATTTAATATTAAAATTATTTTAAGCACGATTTTCAAAATCATTTCATACATTTATTTATTTTGTTATAATTTTTGAAATGTTTCCTTTTGAAAACGTTTCAAATTGAACATTCTCAGAGAGCGAGGGTATCTCGCTCTCTGAGAATGTTCCAAGGTATGTTCTTTGATTTGAACCTCATATTTGATGATCTTGTTCATATCAAAAGGAATAAGTCGTCAATGTTTACGCTTCAATTCGTAATCCTATCTGACAAACCATTTTCCGCTGAAAAAAGCTATACTTTCACAATCGATGGCAAGCGATGAACTGTTTTCCTATCGAAAAATATAAACGATAATCATTCATGGTAAGAAGTCTCACCTAGGTTTATCTTCTGATGGTCACTCCAATCAGATGAACAATTTTTCTGTCGAAAATTGGAGACAATCACTATTCAGGGTCGGAGGTCTGAACGAGTAATATGCTTCAAATTGGACACTAACTCAACTTTCATTTCGAAAAAGGCTGACAATGCCTATTCACGGTATTAGGTCTGGCCGCGGTATATGCTTGGATTTGGACCCCTATCGGATGAGCCGTTTTTCGCTTAAAAAACGGATACACCATCACCATTCATGGTAATGGTAGAAGGTCCACTCGGGGAATATACTTCGATTAGAAACCCAATTCAATGAGATTTTTTCCCGTCAAACAAGGTAGATATTCAATATTGCCGGTAAGATATCTGTCTGCGGGTGTATCCTTCGATTAGAACCCCAATCAGATGGAAAATTTATCTATTTGTTAAGATACACAAACACTCTTAAGGATTGAAGGTCTAAACGAGAAATATATTTCAGTTTGGCCACAAATTCACGGTAAGAGAACTATCTGTGAGTATATTCTTGGATTAGGACCCCAATCAGATGAAGAGTTTTCCTATCCGTCAAAGTAGATGATCACTATTCAGGATTGGAAGTCTAAACGAGAAATACATTTCAATGTGGCTACCAATTCACGGTGAGCGGTCTAACTGGAGTACATCCTTCGATTAGGACCCCAATCAGATAAAAAACTTCCTTATATGTTAACATACACAAACACCATTCAGAGTTGAAGGTCTAAACGAGGAATATATTTCAATGTGGCTACCAATTCACAATAAGAGATTTGACTGGGATATATCCTTCGATTAGGACCCTAATCAAATGAAGAGTTTTCCTATCTCTCAAGATACACAAACACCATTTAAGGTTGGAGGTCTAAACGAGGAATGTATTTTAATTTGGCTACCAATTCATTGAACCGTTAATTTATTTGATAACATTCACGGTAAGCGATCTATCTGTGGGTATAGCCTTCGACTAGGACCCCAGTCAGATGAAGTGTCTCCCTATCCGTCAAAATACACAATAAGCATTCAGGGTTGTAGGTCCAAACGAGAAATATATTTCAATGTGGCTACCAATTCACGGTAAGAGATCTGACTGGGGTATATCCTTTGATTAGGCCCTCAATCAGATGGAGAGTTCTCCTATCCATCAAGAAAGACAATCCCCATCCCAGGGTTGGGGGTCTAATCGAGGTCATTTCATTTTGAAAAAGGCAGACAATCACTATTTAGGGTAAGAGATCCATCCGGGGTATATACCTCGTTTCAGACCTCAATTCGATAAAAATTCGTTCTATCAAAACAAAACCGTCAATTACATTCATCATAGCAAGTTCAAACGGAGCTTTGTAGTCTGCTTCGGATCCCAATTCATTTTCTGGTCCAACATGACAGAGTAAGAGGTCTTATCGAAATTTATAATTTCCTATTTGATGATACCGAAATTCTATAGGAACAGGTACACGAGCTGTGCCGATTTGAAATATTTACCTGAACTTTAAAGAATCGTCTTCAAATTCACATTAAAATAAAAGTTAGGACCATAAATTTCATCCCAATAACAATTTGGTTAGACTCAAAAACAAGACGAACCTTACTATTCCCTCAAAATACATGCAGAATTAGTATGATACTCGTTATTTTGTAATACTGTATAAGTTATTTTCTGATAGGCTTTGTCAAAATGCAAAATCATTTTCCACTATCAATTTGATCATTATGCTCGGTGTAAAATAGCATTATGAAAAACTGAAGTGTGTCATCAGAAATGGCGCTCAACTCTAGCAAGAAACAACATATAAACATAGATATACTTCAAAAAGAACTTGCCAAGGTGACCTAAGATTTAAACATAGCATTTCCACGACAATTTAGGTGTTTTACAAATCAAATTGGTGATTTTCCAAAGCAAATTAATGCTTTTTCAAATCAAATTCGCATTTTTTTCAAATTAATTGCACTGAAAATGCTCCAATTTCATTTGGAGAAGTACTAATTTGGTATGGAAAACTATGAACTTGAATCAGAAAACAACCTAACTTGAAGGTAATATCAGATTCTCTATAAATTAGTTTATTATGGGTTAGAACCTCTTAGTCTAGTCAACAACTACGTTTTTCTAGTTGTGCTTTTGGTTAGCAACGCACTAACACTATTATTGCACAATTAATGGGGGTTCTTAGCTTCCAGATTTTATGCTGGTTCATCATTAATTTAATGGAAAGTGTGGTTTCGGCGTGACGGATGGCATCCTCTTCAGGTGCTGTCATTTGCCATCCGCCACGAGACAGGACGACCACGGTTAAGTTCGTTATATTTCAACTATTTTTATTATTTGTATCAACAAGAAGCAAATAATTAGTCCAGAAATAGAAACCAAATTCATAACTATTTTTCAACCAGAAACATGGTCGCCTTTGTCTAAAGAAGTACATCCGAAAAGTGAACCTGGGAAAAATGGTTCGATAGCCAAGTAACAGTGGAGGTCCTGATTTCTGGATGGAAATGATCAAACTGACGAGGCCCGAATGCCTTGAAAATTGCACCAAACTCACGTAGGGGAAAAATATAAATCCAATGTGGGTGCAGGAATACACGCATTTTGTATTTTTGATCCGAGTTCTTTTGGAGTTTTGGAGCAAAAAAGAAAAAAGATTCTGGATGTCCTCTTCAATATTGGACAACAGAAAAGAAACGATTGGGTGCGTTTGTCAAACGTTAATTAATCAAGAAGTGAACCATCTCGAGGATACAGAGTCTGTGGAGATTCTGCACAAAGGAGACTAGCATGTTTTCGAAAAGGTCAATAATCATCACATAACCGTTTGGAAAAGTTTGATGAGCTCTTTTAAAGCCGTCATTATAAATTGCGAACATCCCAGACTATATAACTGTCATTGCAATGAAGAATTTCTTTAACGATAAAGGTACATTGTTTAGGGTTCCCCAGCGTCTAACGTGATGGCAAAATCAGACCTCTAAAATGTGCTTTAAATCTCTTATCTGATTGCATTACACAGGGGAATTGTTGGTACTTCATTTTTCAAAGGATGTCCCTAAAATTTAACATGTACCTAAAGTTTTGAGACATCTAAACTGTCGATGTTATTCGCCTTCCCTCTCTTTTTTTTGGTCTGATGATCCTCTGAAACACTTGTCTTTTGAAACTGGTTATCGATTTCAATCGCTGCACACTTAGTCCTGTCCGGTGTCCTGAACGAAACTTTAAATATGATGTATTCTATTTTGTTACGTGGATTTATTAACATTGTATTCAAAAATTGTATGAAATGATTCGTTCAATAGATAAAATAAAAATTAAAATAATTACATGAATTTAATTTCAATGAATTAATTATTTCTTTTTTCTCTCTCTACAGGAAAAAAGTGGTAAAGGAGTATCAAAACCAGACCACAGTCCTGTTTTCGGTATGTATATTGAATTGTTACACCTTTTTGGAATCACAGATCTTTATATATTTTATATCCTATGGATGCATGCATTATTGTTAAGATTTTTGTTTCACAGGATATAGCATTTTCCCCTTCAATTTAGGCATTTTCCGAATCAAATTGATGATTTTTCGTATCAAATTGCCGTCCTTTCTAATGAAATTGGAACTTTTGCCATCCAATTGATATTTGAAGAGCTCCAATCTGATTTCGAAGAGCTCCAATTTGATCTGGTAGATAACCAATTTGATTCGGAAAATACCAAACTTGATGGAGAAACGTGACCAACTATGCAAAATTCTTTTTTTAAAACATGTTTGCTAAGAATTGTGTCCATAAAACTTGAAGCAATAAGCAAATAGTGGAAAATATTGTTTGGGGGTTTGTTTTACAGTGCAATACTATCCATTTTTTGTACTCCGAATTTTCGGACTAATTTATATACACTCAAAAAGTAGTTTCCACTATTTCTACATAGTTATTTTGCGAGTTTGTGTTTCATTTTCGATAGAAGTGCGATTTGCTCGAAATCACTCCCAATTTTTCCGGAAAATATAGTCAACTTTTCAACCGTCCGTTGTTTTTTTTTTCAAGCAAATTATCTGCAAATTTATTGGCGTATTTTTTTCTTCAGGTAGTAATTTCAGCCATGGATGCATTTTCAATAGAAAAGTCCTTGAAACTATTAGCTAATATCCTTGGGTATGCTTGATGATCTCCTGAACGTTGCAAATCAGTCGGGGACTTTTGAAGCGCACGTTTTTCATTTGCAACCAGGCAAAGTAGTTCTGGTAGATGCAAAATCGGGCTTCGGGGGAGAGCCAATCTTCTGCCGCAAACGAGTCACTTTTTCTTCATGTGTTAAATCAAAATCTTGCCGGGAAAACTATTTTACTCGTATACGGAGAAAAGTATTGATTTTGTCTGTTCAAACATCTTTAAGGACATTTTGGTGAAACTCTTTTGTTCCCAGAGAGTTCAATCTTCTTTAAAAAAAATTGGTGAAAAGAAAAGACTAACAATATGATTGAGAAACGATCAAACTTGGTTGATCCCTGGAGGACAGGATCATTACAGGCCACATGCCAATTATTTCGTTAGCAGCACAAAAAATGCTAAGAATAATGAAAGGAAATAAGTGATGGGTCGGAGAAATTTGAATCTTCACAAGGTAAATTAAAGGACCCGATGGTTGGGTTACGACAATACTCTACAGGATGCCAAGGATCGGTTGATGATGATGATGATGATAGTAACAAGACAAACCGCTGACAGCGATTCGCTGGTTAAAATTAAAAACTGGAGGACGTGGTCGTTCAGCAGAAAGAACTAGAGGTGATAGCGACAGGAGGCTAGGGCTCAATTTGATTTGACGCAGAATTGATGATGACGATTTCGTAAAGTAAACCAAATAAACCTTGTGGAAACTCAGTATATACACACGGACAAAATAAGTAAGTGATTTAACGTGCTTTCCCCAAAATTAATCATAAAAACACGGTCCTGGAGGAGGACTTATTAAAATAAGTGTCAATAAACACCCCTCTCCTTGGTGATGGCGGTACTGATTGACCAAGCGCGGACTATCTAGCGTACCTTACCACAATCACCACGTTGCTTCCTCAAGGGGGTCTCACTTTGTCGAGGATGATAGCAACCTATCATGGGCTCCTCGATCCCGTGGCATCATATACAATCCCACAAAGTAGGGACACCGCCTGAAGGGCTGCTATGGTTTTGCTCCTGTAAGCACGGACTTTTTTGCATGATTGCCTCAGGTGTGTGAGGTCGACATTCGCAAGAGCTATAGACGCGGACAGTTAATCGTGGTATAACTTTTAGGATTGGAGAGCGCAATTGGTCCAAAACAATAAAATACCCCTATTTAAAGCATGATCTCTGTCTGGCGTTTGCTCTCTTCTTTTGTTTTAAAAACTATGTATGTTCCTTTTCTTTGATGTCCTCGAGAACTTTGATCTCTATCTGGGTTCCTATCAAATAAGGTTGAAGCAGCTTCCAAGTGATTTACGAACAATTCTGGCTTCAAATGATAAGGCAGGAATCACAAACCACACATGTGTTAGCTCATTCGAAAATTTGTGGACTCAAAACACAACGTGCTTAAAAAAATTTAGACCGAAGGATATTCCTCATACATAACATTTCTGCAGTGATTGTTGGATTTAAAACAAAAATCGAATCATATTAATCTTCAACTCTCACAAAAGATGGCATTCAATTCAATTTTTCGCGAGACCAAATCCAAGGACTTTTCACTTCGTTTGCCAACTGCCAATTTTATGAGTTTATCATAGTCCATAAATCGAAGCATGTGTTTTCCAAAGCCGGGAGCAGAAAAAAAACACACACACCCATAAACAATTGTTGGAAACTATTGTGGCTGAGAAATAGACTTCCACTTGCATTCTGCATGGCAATTTATGGTCATTGTGGCTCAGATATAAAGTGTGAAGCGTAAAACTCAACTGTCTCTCCTTAAATTAACCGCGAATAACTGATACTGTGTGCAATATCTCGCGGAAGCGAAGCAAATCAAACGCGAGTATGCATATATGCACAAATTGTTCTTATGTCTGTCCTCGCGCATGGAACGGTAGTGTTGGTTAGATGCATTCAATTGCGTAGCCGAGCAGCAGCCTTGCCCCGAGTGCATATTGCATTTCCCTGAACGGACGGCCATTGCACTAGATGACGATACCACCACTAGCAGCAGCTCAACTGAACGGAATGGAATGCAATATAACGTCACACACAGCAGCAGCATCATCTAAAATTGAACACAGCAGCAGCAGCAGCAGCAGCACAGCACACGTATCCAATATATGGGAAGGATCGCTGCACAAGGAATGCACATACGTGCCAGGGTCCTTTGAAGATAACAATCTTTTTTCCCTAATAAATGCTCGGTGGATTGCGAGGCCATGCGCCACCTTTTTGGTAGTGAGACCTCCTTCGACCAAGTTTATTAAATTCTTGCATGGTTGAGTATAACGTGTATCATATATTTCTTTTTGTTTTTGACAAACTTCATAGATTTATTGGCAAGCAATACGCGGTCATATAAAAAAGTTAGATGAGGTGAGTACCCAGCATCCCGATTTTTTAATCAATCTCTGAACTGGGCCGTAGGTCCCCAATCAAACGTGGCTCATGTCCTTTTAAAGATGTTTGATGCATTCATCTGGATTTTTCAATTAAAAGGAAGAAAATATTTCCGGGCATATGTTTTTCAGCATATACTGAATGGATGATTCGAACTGACTATTTTCTAGCTTCAGAATCGAGTCTTTCATAGGTGATTGGTCCGAGTTTTATAGATTGGGAAAATTCTTGGGTAAAAGGTCATGTAGGTGGTCGTATCTCACCAAGAATTGCATACCCAAACTCAGTTACCTTCCGAGCAAGAGAAACAGGACTATGTCTGTTCATCGGCTGACAGCTGTTTTTTTTTAAATTTTGGACCTTTAATTCTATAACATTCATTTCCAGCTGCATTTTTTCTCTTGTTGGAGAGAATAGTGTTTGAGTCCTTTCTTTGCAAGAGCAGCCTGTGCTGTTTAGAGTATTTTTTAGGTTTCTATCACAGTCACCCCCCCCCCCGACGGTTATCATATCCTCAGTAAAAGAGTTTAACCATACTCCTTTCGTGATAAAATGCTGCGATATTTGCATGTTGAGCCAATTGATGGTGTAACTTCGTCTCCTTTTCAATCTCTATGAGATGACGGCCTTGATTCGATGCTACGCTCCTCATTATTGGTCCCGATCCTGGATTCACCGTCACCATCATACCACTGCTGTATGAGCATCGTTATTACTGGTTTCTTGATTTAATTTCTTGCTAAATTTTCCGAAGAATCATCACAATCGAACCATGGTTATCTCAGGATTCGTAGTACTTAAGACTTGGCAAGAAGAGTTGCATCAGACAAGGAAAGAAGGGTTACATCATCTCAAACGAATCTTGGTAAGCTCAGAATTCGTAGTACTTAAGACATGTCAAGAAGGATTCCTAGCCTCTAATTTGTTTATGCATGTAAATATAACGTTTGCATTTGGATGTCCTGGCGTGGACACCAAAAACAGCTGACTGGTTAACACTCCAGAGTGAAAAAATGAGCCATCAACACGTTTGTTGCCAGGCCTAATAACGATAGCCATTGTTGGTGGCCAAAAGTAATTTTGAGTCACTGAAGCATCAAACTCTTGGTTTGCCGGTTTCGCTTGAGACTCTTTAAGCCATGTGTCACACACCCCAATACGTGCTGATCCTCTGGATACCTTTTTCCATCCGCGCATCACCACACCTTTAATGCTTGTGCGATACTAAATAGAATTCGCCATTCGTGCGTTCCGCACTCTGTTTAACTCGTGTGGCTGCAATGCTATTAATTTCTGAAAAAAGATTAGCGTAAACTTTTTAAGCAAGAAAATGAGAAATGCTGCACAACTCTTGGGTATGTTAGAAAAATGAGTTCTTGTTGGGGAAAACAAACTCCAAAAAACAATCTGTGAAAAGGTCAAAAGAACTATTGCATCGATATTTTTTAAGACTTACCAGGAAAGTGTCACGCAAATCGATGCATATTTTTTGATCCCTAATTTCAGGAAAACATTCAATGATTTTACTGTATTTATGGATTTTACATTTCTTCTATTTCTTTATGACTATTTGGCAAATTTATATCTGTAAGCAACTGTTTTATCTTTTTGTTGTATCATCTCTCACGTTTATCATTTCACGTTTGCTTTGAATATGCTGGCTCGAAGTTCATTCATGTTTCATGTGAAAGACTCAACTTTTTCGGGGTAAAAAATCGTTTCGTCCTTTTCATTCGAAGATTAAATTCAAACTGATCTGTATTGAGTCTACAAAATGGGTTCTGAAATTCCACCAGAAAACCAGACTTGAAAAACTCATGGATTATAGAAAATTTGCCACGGATGAGGCACTTTAACCGATGGCGGTCCTTTTCCAAAAAGATAATATTTGAATGGGAGTGTTGAAAGTCCTTGGATGATACTTGCATAGTTTAAACTAGTTGAACTCTTCACGAGCTGCAATGGACTGAGGCTCCGAGAATGCTCCAAAAAGAAGACGATGGTGGAAGAGGGTTGAACAAAGCTGTTACCTAATTGGCAAGATCCCTAACGAATTGAGGGCAAAGTGTTTTAAAGATTCGCCGGGGGTTTAACCTGTCCATCTGCCCGGTTAGGCTCGAACACCTGAGAGCATTAAGACTGTCAGAAGTTTCGTATTGCATTTTGCTTAAAGGATCTTCGAATGATCGTATCCATTCTAATCGTACTGTTATTTTATCAAAAACTCCCACTACATTCCAAGAGCGATCCATCAAAGACCAGCACCAGTGATCGGCGTACAGCATCGCGACAGGATCGTCCGATCTTACTTTTTCGAAAATAGCGATCGAACAATTGCGGATTCTCGGCGCTATATCACCATTTTCCGGGTTATTTGTGACCCACTTGATTGTTAGACTGTACTGGTTCCATCAGGACTGGACCGCGGTCCATGCAGCTGAAAATTTAGCTACTATTTTAAGGAATCTGCTCCCTGGTCAGATGATTTTACTGTGAACCTAGATTTCGTGATCCGTGCGTTGTACAGAGTTAATAACCACATGTGATTTAGTCTTGTAGAGTTATTCAGAGCTGATGTTTACTACAGCTCAAGATCTGATGAAACCTGAAAGAAGTGAAGCACGAGGAAGGATTAGATGAAACTCTAGGATCCACCTGCAAAAGTGTATTGACAATATTGAGAACCACGACGTTTTTTGTTAAGAATTCTGTGCCAATTGAAAATATTTCCATATTCCCTTCAAAGGCAAGCATGTTTGTCTGCCTCATCCTGTAGAATTCAATGTACAACAACCTGGAAAGGGGTATCTTTGAGGTAATTCCTGAAGGTGGATATATCAATTTGTTACAAATGCAGGGTTGATTAAACTCGCTGCTGTAGAGAGTTTCATCCTAAACCTCAAACCCGTCATTTTTTTCAAATTCTTCATACTCTATATGGTGTGGTATATAATGTGAGTCCATTACGAGCCTGAAACGTTAGAAAGTCCTCCTGTCTGCGCCTACATTGAAGTCTATTAAGGCTCCGTTGCACTAAGATATGCCGCCTATCTTCAATGTAGCTTCGTTTGTTTTAAAACAATAGATTAATCCTAACCGCAAAGCTTGGAACAGTCTCCGCTACTTTTCATGCTACCATAAGTTCTAGTCAACCTGGAAGACAAGGTTTGCTAGAAAGTGTCAAATCAAACTGTATAGAGGCATCCAAGCATATGTACCGTCGTCATGCTTCAATTTTCTTTGTGGCACCTGTCGCTTTCATCACTTTCAAAAAGTTCGTTCTTTTCACCAGTTCCTCAACGTGAGGAGTGTTTCGACAAGTTTTCGGTCTCCCAACCGGTCTTGTCTTATTGATAAATGTTAATGGTACTTGCGCCAGCAGTATATAGCATTTCTCCATCAATTCAGGTGTTTTCCGAATCAACTTGGTCATTTTCGGAATCAAATTGATGGTTTTCAGATCAATCTGCCAAATTAAATTAGAATTGTGCTGTTCCAAATCAAATTCAGAAATTTTCCAATCGAATTTATATTTAAAAAGCGCTAATTTGATTTGAAAAATCGCCTGGTTGCAAAAGTCAACAATTTGATTCGGCAATTGATCGATTTGAGTCGGTCCACGAAATGCGCTAAACCATATACACCAATTTTGTAATCGAATTTCAACTGACGATCAAATTTATTGGAATCGGCTATTTTCTGAATCAAATTGATTATTTTTTAAATCAAATTGATGCTCTTCCAAATTGAATTAGATTTTTTTCAACACATTTGATTCTAAATTAAATTCGTACTGTTCCAAATCAAATTAGAAGTTTTTTTCAATCCAATCAGTGTTGAAAAAGCGTTCCACTGATTTAGAAAATTGTCTATTTGGTTTCAAAAGTCAACAATTTGATTCGGAAAATGATTGATTTGAGTCGCTTCAAGAAATGTCCTAAACCATATGAACCAATTTTGGAATCAAATGTAAACTGACGATGAAAATGATTGGCTATTTTCTGAATCAAATTGATTGTTTTCCAAATCAAATTGATTCTAAATCAAATTCGTGCTGTTCCAAATCAAATTCAGAAATTTTCCAATCAAATTTATATTTAAAAAGCGCTAATTTGATTTGAAAAATCGCCTGGTTGCAAAAGTCAACAATTTGATTCGGCAATTGATCGATTTGAGTCGGTCCACGAAATGCGCTAAACCATATACACCAATTTTGTAATCGAATTTCAACTGACGATCAAATTTATTGGAATCGGCTATTTTCTGAATCAAATTGATTATTTTTTAAATCAAATTGATGCTCTTCCAAATTGAATTAGATTTTTTTCAACACATTTGACTCTAAATTAAATTCGTACTGTTCCAAATCAAATTAGAAGTTTTTTTCAATCCAATCAGTGTTGAAAAAGCGTTCCACTGATTTAGAAAATTGTCTATTTGGTTTCAAAAGTCAACAATTTGATTCGGAAAATGATTGATTTGAGTCGCTTCAAGAAATGTCCTAAACCATATAAACCAATTTTGGAATCAAATGTAAACTGACGATGAAAATGATTGGCTATTTTCTGAATCAAATTGATTGTTTTCCAAATCAAATTGATTCTAAATCAAATTCGTGCTGTTCCAAATCAAATTCAGAAATTTTCCAATCTAATCGATATTGAAAAAGCGCTAATTTGATTTGGAAACTCGCCTATTTGGTTTCAAAACTCAACAATTCGATTTGGCAAATGATCGATTTGATTCGGATAGCATTTAAATTCAAGGGGAAATGATACAATCGAATCCTAGAATCCTTAAACTACATATACAAATTTTGGTATCAACTGACAATCAAACCGTTTGGAATCAGCAAGCATGGCAGACAAATAAGTATGATTGGATGCGCATGAAACTTTTCTTTTGCGAGCTATTAATTGAATCAGAATCTGAAGTTTAGGTGCACTATTTAATCAGAAAATTTGGATGCTACACGGACAATACAAATTTAAAAAAATAAAATTCTGTTGAAAGTTAATATAAATATGAATCAAAAATAAAAAAATAAAATAAATAAATATAATAATTTAATTATATTCTTTAAATTCTAGGTAAAATAGAGCCGCATGCAGCATCTAGTTTTAATATGGGCTATCTAGTTTCACCGTATTCCTATACAAATGGAGCAGCAAGTGGATTACCTGTTTCAATGGTAAGTCAATATTGATTGAAGCTTATATCAAAATTTTATATATATAATAATCTCTCAATCATATTTGTGGGAGGGTCAAAAACAAATAATCAACAACTATTGACGTCATATGCAACTATGAAAACTATGCATGCATAAATGAGGTCATCGTTGTTCCAATCACCTCATACTGTAGGCTCTCACTCTCCTTATTGCTTGGCCTCTGATCCAAATCCGACTATTAAAACTTCTGTCTGAATTTTTGAAATGCAATTAACTGGTTACCAATTCATATTCTCATTGTCCAATACACGACCGCGTATATAAATCCGTCGCCACGACCCTCTGTGGAATTTTGTAAGTGCCCTCTTATTTTATACCCTTATCATGATGAAATAGAGTCCTTTCAACTCCTTTCCTATTCCCTGTATTGTTATAGGGACATAAGGCAAATTATGTATCTTTTTCTTAAATGCTAGAGAGCAATGAAAAAAAAATAGATACACGCCTTGATTATCAATCGGATTTGATCACAGGGTCGTCGATGCATGTTGTTGGTGAGTGTAGTGTCCTTTTTTGTCCCAAGAGAGTCCGACCGCCCGACCGAAACATACGAAAAGGGAGAGTCGACTGTGAACGATCTGATCCTTGACTATGTTTTGAAGGCCGAAGGGGGTCTTTAACTAATACTCTGTGATTATATCAAATATTTGTCGGTAATTTCTTTTAGATGGGAAGTTGTTAGTTATCCTTATTGACGATGAAAGATTTGATACGACAGAGGGGGGAATGTGAGTGTGACGAACAACGGGCGGGACACTGATATTTATAATAATAATGCTCGCGAAGAACGATATATGTAGGGCATGTGATTTGTGAGGCATGTGTAATTGATTTGATTTGTTGCTGAGATAGTGACAGCAAATATAGTTGTAAGAAGAAATTAGCAGGACAACACCGGAAACAAGCGACAAACTGAGATTTTGTCTGGTGTTCATTTACGTAAAAAAAGAGGGTGAATATTTCATCAGAAATCGTGTGCTGTCTCGTAATAGTGTATATTCGCTATCAACAAGTATTTTGAATAAGAGTCCTTGTAGATAGATTAGTTTTGAGAACTGATAGCAATTTTTGAATTTTCCATGTTTCGATTTTGATGAAATGTTGAAATCAACGTAGCATTTTTTGTTGGTATACAAAGTCATTCCCACGCTGGAAAGTTATGATAAGGCTGCCATGGTATCCAGTCAGTTCTGAATTCTTTTGATAAGTATTGTTAACTTGATAGTCTAAGCTGCAAGGTAAGCTTTTAATATGTAGACAGTTTAAAAAACGTTTCATTCCTCACACTAAAAATGCCTCTCAAAAACAGAGGTACGGTGACTGCTGGCAAACCAGTCCAGTTCGTGGCGTTTTGCCTCTAATTTTGGCTTCGAACCTCAGATTCAATCACCGACAAACACAAACCATCAAAAATCAATCGAAATCAAATTTATATTTGAGGCTGTACCTCTTACGTTACTCGACAATTTAATTTGGCGCGCTTCTCGAGGATAAAATCGCGCCCAAAACCTACCCAAGTGCAATTGAAAATCAAGCTAGTTTACGAAAAGCCGGACTAAATTTCCATGCACGCGATTGATACTATTCAAAAATGTGGATACGCTAGCATACAATTTCTTGGGCAGCTGTGCTTTCCACTGTACGACGGACGTCAGCGAAGCTCACCACGCATATATATTGCTGCCTGGACCCACCTTATTATTGCCTAGTGCTTGCGTTGTCGCTTGTTATCGTTTACCTTTGTCCGGATGGCCTCTACTAGCTGAAATTTTGTCAGAAGAGAAGACTCTCAAGAAAACTCTCTACTTTATTGCACGTTTATTTTTCGAATCAAATTGGTGCTTTTTTTCGTATCAAATTGATTGGAAAAGTTTGGAAGAGCATCAGATTGACTTGCAAAATCATCAATTTGATTCGGAAATTAGCTAAATTAAAGAGGAAATGCTAAATATGTTGTTCTTTTCTATTTTTACTGACATCCTGCCTACTATTAGTCACGCTTCCCAATCTCTTAGTTTACGAAAATCGGAATAAATCCCGAAGTAAACGACTGATACTATTCAAAAATGTTGACACTTGAGCAAACCATTTCTCGGACAGCAGTGCTTCTTCCCATACGGCGACGGACGTTAGCGGAGCTCGCCAGGCATATATGTTACCGCCTGGGCCCACCCTATTATTGCCTAGTGGTTGCTTTGCAGCTTGGTACCGCTTACCTGAGTCAGGATGGCATCTATCAGCTGAAATTTAGTTAGAAAACTCTCTGATTTATTGTACGGTTATTTTTCGGATCAAATTCACGTTTTTTTCTATATTAACTGGATTGAAAAAGTTCTTATGTGATTTGGAAAAGCATCAGTTTTATTTTGAAAATCGCCAATTTGATTCGGAAATCAGTTAAATGAAAAAGGTAATGCTATATATGTATGTTGTTATCATCTATTTTTACTGATATTCATTCTGCCTACTAATAATCCCGATTCCAACCCTCGTAGGTACTTTCTAACGTCGAAAACTTGCGCCAAACATTTCAGTAAAACATTCAAAAAAATTTGCCTTACATTTATGAGTGTAGATTAATAGTTCGAATGAAGTCTAGCCAAACGTTTGACATGATTATATTTTATGACATATTTTTTTTTGGTTGTTGCCGAATTTCGACGCCATCCACACATGTGACGTAGAGCTAGGCGAATGACTTGTGTTATGAAACAAAAATTGTATTGTTTAATAGTAGGCGATTCGGTCTTTTAGCATTATATATGCATTTGTGAAACATGTATAGCTCTCATTTTTGCAAGACGTTAGGAAAACAACGAATTTTCGCGATTTTTGGCGAATTTCAAACCATTTGACTGTATGGAAAGCATTCGAGCTGTGCTCCCGGTCAACGTGGCTGAAGCGGGCCTAACCTATCTTTAGGAATATCATCGATTTACAGGAAAGCCACAAATCCATTTGGTTTTTCTGAAATGGAA
Source organism: Oxycera nigricornis (assembly GCA_963942545.1). NCBI lineage: Eukaryota > Metazoa > Arthropoda > Insecta > Diptera > Stratiomyidae > Oxycera > Oxycera nigricornis. Next base: position 5,863,405 of record OZ012664.1, read on the forward strand.
GTAGAACTTTTCTCTACAAAAATTTTCCATCTTGTTTCTCCGAATTGAAAAAGTAACAACGGATCCATACATCTGAGCCTCCGTTGTTACATTTTTAAAAACATTCTCACATAATTATCTTTGCTGGAAATTATTATAAAAAATTGCCATGGTCTTTGCTCTACGGCACTTCCACACCGAAACTATTTGTATCTTCCTGATGCGTTAGGTGTTACCTTTGCCAATTGTATTGAATATTGCGTGTCGCTCACCCGCGTGCCGAGCACATCAATCGATTACTTTGTGACTTAAAATTTATATGGTTTCTTTGTCCCCCTCTTATAACGCACTGATTACGTTCGGATCATATTCAATCCGTCGCATCGGCACGAATAAAAAAAGCAGTAGAAATAAGAAATAATTCATGCTACTACCGCTTTATGTATGCAAAAGATACCAATCACATTGTATGATGAAATTCATGGAACAAATCAATTTGTGAGTTCATGTGCAATCAATGCCTACATGTATCAGAACTTCTGGTTCTACATGCTTAGAAGTGTAGATGGTATTACCAAAAATATTTTTGCTTTGAATGGAAGCGCATCTATTCTGATTATTTTGTTATCCATTCTATAAATTTTTTTAAGTCAGCGCTCCGTTTTCGCTTGTGGGCCACTAGAAAAATGAATTCGAATTGTAAAAACTTCCGATGCAAACACGAATGGTCCGATATTCAAAAATATGTGGGTGAATAGTGTTGAAAATATTGTTAGAACGTACAATTTATGCTTGCCTGAAATCAAAGGATCTTCTTCGTGATACGTGCCGCATTCATCACCTCCAAAAAGTTCGTTCTATTCAATAGTTGCTCAATGTGAGAAGTGTTTCGACTTCTATATCGACGACATCGTCTCATCAAGTTTTCCATTTGCCGATCCGTATTGTCTTATTCATAAAATTTAATGGCAATTTAGGCGTTTTCCGAATCAAATTGGCTATTTTCTGAATCAAATTGGCTATTTTCTGAATCAAATTGATGTTAATGAATTCGAATTGAAATGGTTTTCCGATGCAAACTCGAATGGTTCGATATTAAAAAAAATATGAGCGTTATCTGCGCACTATTTTGGTCTCACACTTAAAGTCACATGGACAATGCAATTCAAAAGAAACAAATTTTAAAATATATGTTTTCCGACTCATGGCATCGCAATATGTCCGTCAAAAGTTTGCAGCAAATTTCCGCGTTTCTCGTCATTTTTTTGGCCTAACAAAATACAAGTTTAGACAATCAAAAGTTTGCAAATTTTTTGGAGGGATTGAAATCTACCAAAAAAAAATCCTTCAAAAATGATTCGGTCTTAAAATATCGTTTTTGAAGAGGAGAATATCTCAAAATTTGCCATGATATGGTGCGGCAAAAATGTCGCATGCTGAAAATACAATCCTCACATTAATGTTCAGCGGCCATCCATATATTACGTAACACTTCAAGGGAAAGGGGGGGGGAGAAGTATTTGAAAATGTTACTGAGTGTTACATGGTAGGCGGGGGGTGGGAGTAGATCTAGCATATTATTATGTAACAAAATTGGATTTGGATATTCCGCAAGTAAATCGAGAAAAACATTCACAATCTGTTATGCCGTTAATCTCGGATATCGTAAAATCACGATATAACTAGTAAAATTTTAATTATTACTATTTTAGTATTATTCAATTTAATATTGAATACATCTCTTTATATTATTTTATTTTTTATAATAAATGGAATATGAAAAAAAATTTTTTGTTAAAAGTATTTCCATTGTTAATATTTTGCGATTAAAATATTTAAAAGTCTGAGGAGGAAGACAATGATTTTTTTTACATAATAGAAGCTTGTGTCTTTGAAAATGTGCCTAAGTGCTAAGTGTGGGCGAGAGGGAGAGGAGCTAAAATACTCTAAAAAAAAGCAGAGAGGCACTCTGGGAGTGTCCGGTGGGAAGTTTAGCTGCGTTTTGCAACCGATTATGTAAAGATTAAAAGTTGTATATAGATAAATGAAGGAAAAATTCTGGAATTAATGTGACAAATTTAAAAATCGAGAATGCATATGACAAAATATGAAATTGTTTTATTGCTTTTATTCACACTAAGTAACTTAAAGTAAAAAACAGAGAGAGGGAGAGAGAGAGTGCGGATTTGAACCCTCTACCTCGAGAACAAGAGTCGGGCGCGCTGCTCATTGAAACAGCCGTTCTACTCTTATACATACATATTTGCACATCATGGCTATGTCTTGTGCTCACTTTGAATTTTAAAACAAACTTCCGTTCGCTTTTTCGTTCGGTACGCTTGTTTTATGATAGAGAAGGCATATAAGTGTTTGCTGTGCAGAATAAAGTTTGTGTCGAGCTTAAATGAAGTTCTTTAGCATTGAAGTTCACACGATTATCTCGAAAGTGGTGAAACGAAACTATTTAAAAATTATCTGGCTGTTGTAGATCTAATCTTTATCAATTTTAACCAAAAAAATTAAGAAAGTAGATCCGTTGAAAAGCGTATAATGTATTTCTGTTCAACAATGAAATATAATAATTGATTTGTTCCACGACTTTTGTCGATCACTTCTCCATCTAAACGCAATCCAATCTGTTTGGATGGATCGTGTGTACATACATATATCATCGCCGGCGGCGAGAGTGTTAAGTTTAGCTGATGTGACACTGTATGGCATATGATAGTAGTGATAGTGGAACGGCAACGATCTTGGATAAATATTTACATATGTAGATCCCGATGCATGCACCTGGCACTGAAACAGATTGAAAATAATGTGAACACTCACTCCGCTAGTATTTAGTATGTAATGTCTCCAAGAAACAATTTGGCTGACTGCTGCTGACTGGTTGGTTGGTTGGTTCTTGGCCGACGTGCCGCCACTTTTATTTTTACATTTGCCGTTCGGTTGGGCGAATGAAAAAAACCGAAACCAAAAACTCCTTGGAATTGGAAAATGTTGTTTACATATATAGCGCAAGGTAGCCCTAGCCATGGAGCGCGATCTGGTCGTAATTTTTACGAGAAAAGCTGCAGGCTATCCGTATGTGTAGAGTAGCACAGCTATCTTTTGTCTATTTATGTGTGGATCTGTCTTCAATGCGATAAGTTATTGATCGTAGCTGGTATGCTCGCCATCACCTAGCATTCGATATTGGTAATTCTTATTTTGGCTGCTTGCTGCGTAGATCATTCAAGGATCAACAAATGCACGTAGTGAAAGGTTTATCGCTTCTATGACTCAATATCAGCATCATCATCATCGTCCACACGACGCTAGTGTTTGGTTTCTCAACTTCCGTGCAATGTATGTGGAGGAGGTGATTTCGGGACCAAGATCAAAGAGAAGCCGCCCCAATGTGTTGTGGGTGGAAAGCACCAGAAGCTCACACTTGAAGATGCATGGCTTGTCTGATAATTGCGAAAAATTGACCGAAAATATTTGAAAAAAATATATTTTTCACATCATTCAATTCTATTCTCTTAGACGCATGCACTTAAAATTGTTTCGTGGACAGTTGGACATGTCGTGCTTGGTGGTCCTGTATACATATACATATACATGTTGTTATTCTGTTCTATTCGCTGAGCTACGATTTACGTTACATGTGAGGTCTCATCTAAATATAGCCGAAGTACATCTAACAACGATTCCAGCTTGCTCAATGTGGGGTATTACCTTACCTTTTAAAACACACGTTGCAACATCGATACGTATATGTTTGGCGTGTGTGATTTTGTACGGAAGCAATGAACTTTGCTCCTTTAAACATTCAAGTCGAACGAAACATCAATATATGAATTTGTTAGTGATTTCAATGGAATTGTTCATAACAAGAAATGGAGCGAGGTTTCGATTACACGAGAATTATATAGGGCGGGCGACCATCTGTTGGTTTCTTGTTCAAAAAAATGTACAAAAGATCGATTGTTTCACGGATGGATGTTGTTCTCCTGAAATCCAAGCTCGATCTAGTCGAAATTCTCTAATAGAAGCCATAAAGAATCAGTTCGATTGTCTTCAAAGCGCACTTCCTTCACCGTCGTCGCTGTTGCCATCCTCATTTTGAAAGGAGTAGAAACGAACACCAAACAGGCACCATTTTATTAATAAATTAAAAAACTGTCTATCCCACTCTCTTCTTCTTTTCAAGATATCCCCCAAATGGAAAGAGGAAAGGTGGGTCTTAGAACCTTGAACTGAAGCTCAATGTTCAACATTGCAAAAAAAAAATTGGCCGCTTCCCAAATTCCCCTTGATGAGTTTTTGCACTGAGGAAAGTGGTTTGTCCTCGAAAGTCGTTTATTTGCCATGAAAAATGAGTTTTCCGCGTGACGTCTCACCCTTCGAGAGGCAATAACTCCCGCCGGTGTACAGTGATTACAACAAACAATATCGCAAACGGCTTGTAACCAAATTGTCTTCAGGTAAGTTCTGGATGTGTTTCGCGGTAACAGTAAGACTAAAGAAGCAACGGCACTTAAAAAAATGATTCCCTCGTTTTTGACGTCGTTATTGCCCCATGACTCTTTATAATTTATAAAGGACGTGGACGCCGTGGAAGTGATGTATGCACAAGTTGTTGCAAATTAAATTTACCATTTTATGGTTAGAGTCATGTTTTTTGGAGATATAGGGATGTCGCATTTCCTTTTTCTCTTCAAGATGGCGCCCAAATTGGGGAGGCTTACGACCTTAAAAAATGAACTGAAGCTCAACTTTGAACCAACTACGCTTTGCATAAAACAAAAAATCTGTATATCTACCCAAAAATTCACGGTTGAACTACCATATAACTGACCTATAATAATAATATTAATGACAATCGATGTTGCAATAGCCCAAAGTATTCCAGGACTGTGCGGTAATGTTAATGTGTGCACATACATGTATCAAATTCAAATTAATTACATTAAATTTCAAGAATGTTTTGCCACCCCATTAAAATCTGTTACCTTGCATGTGCTGTTGGTTTCTTCATCAATGGCGCAACATCTCTAATCGAGCATTGGTCACAACATGCAGGATTGGTAGCAATAATCTTGACTGAGTGTCCATCTTAGACCACAAGGAAAGTGATGATTAGATTTTGGTGGATTTTAAGCATTGCGTTTCCCAACAAAGTTCGGATTGAATACGATTTATTTTAGGCCCAAATGTTCAAATAGTCCCTTCCCTTTCAGATTGTCAATATCGGACGGTTTGGTCCTTACCGAATCCATGAATACCATCAAACAAACAGTTCAACTACTTTTAACATCGTGTCCATCAATTAAAAAGACTTTCACACGATATCACCTGTTCAAAAATTAACACCAATCGAGCCCACCTTGTCAATTATGTTGTCACCATGAATTATTTTTTTTTTTTGTAAATTGCCAAACGAACGGCTTGGCAACCAAGCAAAGCCTAAACGAATGAAAATTGGAAAAACAAATATAATCACCTACGGTTGCGGCGGCGTCGGCACCATCTAGCTTTTCTTTTGCCCCGGCCCGACCCTGTCTTATTTGTAACATCCCACCCCCCCCCCGCCTCACCCCCTTCGGTTCGACCATCATAACCATGCGTGGATCAAGGCAGAATGTGTTTAGTTCCATCATCGCTGTTCACATCGCCATTGACTATAATAATCATTAGATGAATTAGGTGCTAAATGGAAAACAAGGCAGGCGAGAAAAAATGCAATCGAAAATTCACACTAAATCATCATCAGCTTGATACTAATTATTATCGTTAGCACACACTGTTAAGGTAATATCGGCAGCAGCAACAACAACTCAATGAAGCGTGGCCGCTGTGTGAATTTGTTGCTGTTTCACGTTAAAGCGATTTAACGAAAAACCACCGATTTTTTTCCACACATTATTGTGCACATTATCTTTCGGATTAAAAGGGTGGATAATCGGTGTTTCCACTTCGGGCCAATTCTATTTTCAATTGCACCCCTTCTGTGAAGAAGCCGTTTAAAAGTAAATACTGAATTAAAATCATCTTGGTTCGCCTGAACGATGAAGATACTTACTTGTTTGTTAGATCTAAAATATAGTCGTAAATGTTTTTTTTATGTTATATGTTGTATGTCTGGTTAATGTTTTCGAGTAGGTTCTCTGTTCGGGCCTTTTTTTTGGTGCGGTAGTAACTTTTGGTAAGTCCAATGAAGTTCATGACTTGTTAAGGTGTTATATGTCTCAAAAAGAAACATCTTCTCTCTTTATTTCCGATTGGAGCGCAGAACCTTCTCAAAGTCTCTTGCATTTATATTTTTGTTTTCCATCCAATCTGTTTTGTTGCATCAAATTTTTAAGTCAATTAAGTCATCAGCCTTCAGAGACTTCCAATTCCTTTTTATTACTCTTATCTTCTCTACATTTTCTGACACTTCTCCATGACCCTTGAAAAATTTAGGAACTTTCTAGATTATCGAAATTATCTGCAAGACAAAAGACAACGTAAATTGTCTCGTTATATGGAATTCGACTCCACCAATTCTGAGTTGAAAGATCGAGGGCAACAACTGACCTGGAACAAATGTGCAAACGTTGAAAGGGATCTTCCGTGGACCGCAGATAGAAAATCGCTGCTGAAGTGCAAGAATTGGATGACGCAGTAGTTGGACCAAGACAAACTGACGATAATGTCTTAAGAACGGCTCAATTCGGGCTTGTGTGCCATTGATGATCATGATGATGATGATGGGATCAATGGTTGTTCCTACTACGAACGAAAATCCAAGTTCATTTACAACGTATTTACATTACAAATTCATGGACTTTCCTGGTTGATTCTCGGATAATCCATGAACTCTGATCGATATTAAATTCAAAATTCAGTAGGTTCCTTAAAATCTATTGAAATTGTCGCATATCAATAGGATCCGCGATTTTGGTGGTCGACTAAATTCCATGTATATTAACATACAAATATATTCCACGAATTCAGGACCATAAACCTTCCGCTGATCCTAGTACAACGTATTCTTTTCATAAAGAATAGACTAGATCAGGTCTTTTAAGCTCTCAATTAAGAATTTACTGACATAATTTTACCGGTCAATGATTTCAGAAAACAGGAGGTTAAACTCGATTGCTCATTAAGCTCATAAAAAACGACAAGAAACTAGATTAGGTTCACCTCACAGATCAACAATACCAATAAAAAGGAGACTAGACTCACATTAATTAAATGGGGAAGCGTGGTTTCGGGGTGACGGACGGCATCCTCTTCAGGTGCTGTCATTTACCATCCGCCACCAGACAGCACGACCACGATTAGGCTTATTGATGGATTAAGCTCATTATACTTCAACTGATTTTTATAATTATTTTTATCCGCGAATTATAACGATTGTCAATTATTTCGTATATGCCTACGTCGCTATTCTATATTAGTCATTTTTATTTTGGGTTTGAGCCTCCTTGTGACAGCACCTGAAGAGGATGCCGTCCGTCACCTCGAAATCACGCTTCCCCATTTAATTAATTATGATGGTACCAGCCAAACCTGGAAATAAAAAGAACCTCCATTAAAGTGCAAAAATAGTGTTAGCAAAGTTGCGAACCAAAAAGCACACTGGTAGGCGGAGTTGTCGACTAGATAAGGAGGTTCAAACCCAAAATAAAAATGACTAATATAGATTCACATATTTTCATCCAACTAGTAAATATATCTATAAAATAGGAAACTAGACGAGATGCATTCCACTGATCATTAATTAGACTAGACTATGGTCCGCCCCACCGATTATTAGCTCCACGATAAATAAGTCTGTACTGAGTTCATCCTTCTGATGGAAAAACTCAGGAAATCAGCCCACCAATTTTTGATGCTATAAAATAAATAGATTAGACAAAACTCATTCAACGATTTTAAATATCCATGATAAAGGAGACTAGACTAGGTCATCAAGTCCCTTAAAAAAATTAAACGAGACTAGGTTCGCCCCATTGATCGATTGGTCCATAAAAACAGGAATAAAACTAGTTCAAAATCGTTGTTCATCAAGTCCATAAAGGGAGACTACGCTATATAGGCTAGTAGCTCTGATAGGTAGACAAAAATTTCTGATCGATTCAATAAAATTGCAGTTCAACCGAAATATTTTGTGATACAAGATATTCATATTGTCCTGGAATTCGTTTATTTTTTAACTTGATCAATAAATCAAGTTGTCACGTGCTCTCTGAACGGACTAGATTACGTTGACATTGACAGTTCTGAAAATTTCCAAAATCGATGCAAAATTTATGAACGTTATGTCATGACACTATGACCAGCAGTTGGATGAGGGCTATCTTAAAAGGTCTGCAATGGTGGAAAAGAGTAACGTCGTTGAACTGATGGGCTCAATTCACAGCGATCTGTTAAATCAAGATAAACTCTTAATGAATGGAGTGGACTTACGTTTAACACTTTCATTGGAAAAACCAGAATTTTCTTTGTACTCAAAAGACGATGACTTTAATCCACGCGTAAAAATTCTAAATGCGACATTGTTCATGAATCATATTACGGTCATTCCCAGTATATTATTAGCACATGAAGCTGTATTGGTGGCATAAAAAGAACAAAATTCTTTCTTTTGGAATGTCCGTACTTTGTATTATGTTTATACAGGGGGCGTATCTGATTTTTGACCATATTTCCGTATTTCTGTTCTTTCCGCACACCTGTATAAAAAGATGGGAAAGCATGGTCCTTACTACTAACAGCAGTTTAGAATTAGCTTTGCATTTTTCCACTTATCCAAAATCAATAGTTGTATTCACAAAGAACAAGATTTCAAACTAGATTATCTTCAAATCAGGTTGCCTTACTTGATTTTCATGTCAAGAGAATGTATAGGAAATAACTTGATTACGAAATAGATTGGGTTCAACATCAAGCAAATGAGTGAAATCAAGTTATTAATCCGTAATAAGAACGTGCTATCAGGGAAGAATTTATATTCAAGCTTTTGGGATCTTCTTTCATCCATTTCATTCCTATCTAACGAAATTAGATTTAAAAATATTTAAATAATCTTGACCAACATAACTCCTGGAAAAAAGATGAGAATTGGGGTTTCCAGTAAAAATCGCCAGTAAGTTTGTATTGTACAGCATTACTATAGAGACGAGCTGTCTGCATCGATCAACCAGTTCGAAGGTGCTTGAAGACAATTAACAAGACTTATTCATTTGAGTATACCCTAAGGACAGTCGTTTGAGTGGCGTAGTGGTTACAGTGATTTTCTTCTGCTCACTGAGTTCCAGGTTCGAAGCTGCCTTAGCAATAACAAGTAGTTTTCGGTTATGAGAATCGGTGCCGGATTGTCAGTTCACTCAGCTGAATAGTCCTTGATGGTAACATTTGTAAAAAAGGGTTTTAGGAATAAAAATTCAAGCGCTTTAAGGTCATCTGTCTGGAATTATTATTTAACACTCACCATTCAAATATCATCATAACTTAAGAAATATGTAGCTTATGTTATCCGATAAAAAATTAAATTGTTTTAAAAGTACTCCGACGTTTGTTTGGCAATGATTGAACTGAACTGAAAATATGTACACGTAATTTAGGTGCTCGGCGAATATAAATTAATCGTCTTTTTCCTCATGCTTGGAGTTCTATTTTTAGAATTTGGATTCTCCCCGATCACTGCGGCATCTACTAAAGAGCATACTTGGTCGTGTCCTTCAAAATTTATATAAAATTGGAAAAGCGAGACTAATATCGGTTCGGCAAACTGTTGATCGGTATTCGCCAATCATCCAGCTTTCAGCGAGTATCGAATCATCGTGATTGGCGCGATCAGAGCAATTCATCACACGACCATGGATCAACTGCTTAGTGTTGTTCCGCCCTGTTTGTCATCCTGTTAAGTTTATGGCCACGGTATTTCGCGACACCAGTTCTTACTGGGACTGTGCTTGATGCAACCAAACCAACGAGAGACTTTACCAAACTTTAGAACCAGACAAACTGGGCAAATTTGTGCAGACCATCTTAAAATTCGAGACGAACAAAAACGAAAGATTGAAAACAATCAGGCCGTAGGTAGACAAAAACAAAACTCAAGTGATGATTAGAGTTAATCAGTAAATTATGATAATTATCAAAAGATTGATGATCCATACTCACTTGCCATCCACATTTCCATGCCCGTTTCGAAGACAATCGTTACCATTACCCTTCGTTCCCGGTAAACGACGTCTGCTGTATCTTTAATGGTCCATTTTTTGTTGTTGTTGCGCCGTCTCTCCCGAATCGCGTTTGATTCGCAATATTCTTATTTTGCCTCCCCAATTTTATGCATAACACGCGCAACTAACTCGACGTTAACCATCGATTTCAGCGCGAAGTGGTGCATACCCACATTTTCGCACACATCCAGCTACATATACGAGTATATGCACATGTGAAGCTTTCAAAGGAGGTAGATGATATGCAGTCCGCATTCAATACAACTGCTATTGTTCATTTACATATGCAATGGGCAATCTGTTTGTTGCCGTTTATGTTGCAAAAGGAACAACGAACATTTGCTGTTGTTTTTCGCTACGCGTTATTTCTTCACACGATCATACTAATGAGCATGCTTCGCGGCCATATCAGTTGTCCGGGGTGGTGGTATGTTATGGCTGGATCCTTCTAATGGTCGTCATTATATCGTCGCGATCATCCTTACCCTTTTGCATAGGGACATGCGGATGTTATCATGATTGGCGTTGTTATTCGTTATGATTGCTAACAGCAACTAGTTAAGGATCTTGTCGTAGTTATTGTCTCGAATATTTTGTGGCGAAGTTCACTATCCTTGAATGAAATATTGGTTCTTTTGGAAGATGAAACGATTATTTAGACCACGTTAAATTCAGCTTCTTTATTCGACACTGTACAGAAATAATAAGCTTAAAAGTGTGACCTGAATTTGTCCGTTTTGAAACGATAAGAGAAACACTGAAGATGGCACCAATAAATCATTATTGCGGAGGTCAACACTGGATTAGGACGTACAGTGTATGCTTGAATCTCTTCGCTGAAAATTTTCATTTGATTCACTGGTTAAAAGGATTCAACAGAACAGAAGAAAACCTCTAGTTGGTATCTTTTTTCAATGTTCTTGTATCCCTACGCCTTGCAAATACTATAACAATCAGTAGAAAATTGATCGTGTTAAAATTTGGCTTGTTCAACATTGGGACATCAGATTCTTCGACTCGATGACCATGTCTTCCATTCAGACCACTTTCAGAACTGTTTTGTATGTGTGTAGTTTAAATCTAACCGTAATTTGGATTGTACATTTCCTTTTTAGTTTCCAAAGTTCTTGCTCTTTGTTATGTTCCAAATTAATAGATGTCCTTTGTTTTGTTGTTGTTTGTTGATTTGCAGGCGGAACTAGTTGTTCGGCGTTTTTGTTTAGGGCCAAAATGTTTTTCTAGAATTAAACGTGAAGATCTTCACGATGGGGTCAGTTGTGAAGCAAAAAACCGCATGAGTCGTCCTTTTACGGAGATTGTCTATCCTGAATGCACGCTGGGATTACCTTCTGAAGGATGCCATCAGACCGATCTATTCCAAATTGTGTTTGTTTTGAAGCTGTAATCAACTTCCTTCCAATCACGGTCGAAAGTATGATGAGATCCACTGTGATTGTGAGGACCCTTCCAATAAAGAAAAATGATCACAGACACCAACTTTTCCGTTGCACAAAATCCTTACCACATTTATGGAGAATTTTTTTTTGGGAGGTGAAAACCACTCTGGCGCTACCATTGTTCCTACCTATACGTAAATGGGCAATAGTCTGAGATGTGCTCACAACAAAAAAAAAACACCCCCACTCCCTCTGCTCAATTCTCGCGGAACCGCCGTAAAGTATTTCCTCAAAAGGCGGGCTGCACATTTATCTGCCTTCGCTATTTTCCCGTTTTCTTTTCACCTTTTTGAGCTGTAAACATTTAATTGCGCTGCACGATGACCGATCCGGCCCAAAATGATGCAAGTACGCGCAAAAGCCTCCATCCCCACTCCAAAATTGAGAGACACTATAAGTTATGTCCCCATTTTTTTCTATCAGCCCCCTCGCTCACGTCGGAGATTAAGGCTCGCATCCTTTTTCTAAACTGATCCATCGTGGTTGTCACCTCTCGAGGATTCGAAGGTTCCCATTCTCCGGATGTTCACTCCGTATATTATAGAGCTGCCGGATTTCGCTCGCAAGGAGCTTAGTTGGAAGCATACCATGCGCTGCTTCATTCCATATGATCGTATATCCTCTGCACATTCTCAGAGAACTTTCTGTATTTCATGTTCGGGCTGCCTTCATTGCTCCTCTACCAACAGGAGCCATATACAGCAGTATGGAGTTTACAACTCTCGATATGAAAACTCTGCAACTCTGTCTTGGTCCATCGATGTTTGACATAAACCAGGACATAGAAACGCTTGCTTTCGCCGCCCTTTCGGTCGCATAGGACACATGCGTTTTGAAGCTGAGCCTACTATCCCGCATCACGTCTGAATATTTGATAACATGTCCTGAGGAAACCCACTCTAGTTACAGTCGTTCTTCCTCAGTTTCTCAGTTTTTTTTGCTTTGCCAGCTCCAAGTCTACTGAGTCAAGTCAAGCCATCTTTTGACGGAATAAATCGTTTTACTGGTGTACATCTCGACATCTTCAAGTTGCTTGCTTCTCATTACTATCGCGACGACATTCGCAAAGTCCCGTGGAACTGGAAGACGTACATCACGTTCCATAGAAGGGGTCCAATCCTGCGACACACGCGCGGTAATTATGTACTTCTTGGGCCCTTCGTTTGTCTCATATCAGAAGACTTTTTCCGCGAGGTAACTCTTGATGATTCGCTCCAAGTATGCCAGGATGCCTACTCTACCTACAAGTGAACTTATAATATTGAGCCATAACGTCGAGTTGAAGGCATCTTTGATGTCCAGTGTCACCACAAGGCGATTTCCTCTACTGCCCAATGTACTGCGTGCCAAATTCTTGTGCCCTGCGAAAGGCCATGCTATGTTGAGCCAGCCTGTGTTTTTTATCTATGCCTGGAAGCAATCGATTGTAGATAATTCTCTCCAGGACCTTTCACTACAGTATCCAGAAAATATTGCTGCGTCCACAGAATGTTGGTACTGCAGTCACGGAAAATTTATTTGGCCTAGCCTTCCATCCCCTGGATGTCGCAACGATGCCGATTAAGGTTCAGCACGTAGGTGGGGTTTTTATGGGGGCAAGGTCTAGGCCCGTGTTGACCCATCCTACTTATTGATTGAGAAAAAATCCGTACCAAGGGAGGATGATTGTCCTGGCCGCTCATTTATCTTGAGGAACAGTACCAATCACTGCTGTTTCAATTGCCCCGGAAATATGTCCTCTCGTAGGTACGCTTCGGATGTAGACGCAAATGTTCAAGGTTTTAGGTTGATCGCCAGTTTATGTGTCCTGTTTGGTATTCCTTCGGATCCAGGTGCTTTGTCGTCTTCAATTTTCCCGTAAATCTGGTGTAGTTCTTCATTGAGTTCTTTAATTGTGACCTCGCTGTCACGCGGTGAAAAGTATGAGATCCCTGAATGAATGGTTCCTTTGGTGCCAGATAGACTAGACTTGACGTTTTTTTTTATCATACGTCACTCTGGCTTCTTTGTAGAAGCTTAGTGGTGTTCCTAGTAGGGGAATGTTCTTGCAGTCGACTTCATTTAAAGTATCCGTGAAGGTTGTTTTCCAAGATATTCCTTCGATAAAATGATCAACATCATCCTAAAGTTAATCGTGGCGACCTTTTACGACGATTCCATTCCGCAGCGCTGCGTGAGTGAGCTATGAAATAAAAAAAATTGATACGAAAGATACAGAAAGATGAGGGAAGGGGGGATTGTGGGTTTAATGTGCACATTTATTCACAAAAGGATCAGGCACTAACCAATCACACATACGAGGAAATACGTCCGTCACTCGAAGTGGAAGCATCAGCTTATCGGAAGAGCAAGATCATAATTATTGGTGTGAAAGTGAGGTCCATCTTCAGCCTCTTCTGCTCTTTATGTGAATTCGCAGCAACACATCGAAAGTTCATGATGTCCTTGCAGTCATCAAAATATAGCTTTCAATGTGTGGTCATAAGAAATCGAATACCCACAATATAAAACTGCAGCTGTCTCGTTTCCATCAATGAAATCCTCATCGTAGCCAGAGAAGATATGACTCCTGATAACAGGTCGACGTCAAAAGTCTCAGTTCTTTAAATTATGCACCTTGTGAACTCTGGGTCAATCGCCATCATCGAGTATTTCTGGAAGGTAAAAGCAGTCGCAGAGGTCTCAGCGAAATTCTCATCGCATCCGAAAAACGTCTGAACTTCTGTGGCTCCCGGAATAAGATTGACTTCCTCTTCCGATGTCACCTCGAACCCCTGGTTCGATCACCATCTTCGAGTATATCAGCAACCTAAATCCACCCAAAGTAAGAGCCCATTTTACAGCTCTTTCAAAATCCTGATGACTAATTTTTAAATGATAGTTCCATCAAATGATATTCTTTCCATCGTCATCAAAACTAGTTTGTTGCTATGTTAACAATATCCGCTCGAATCGATTTGCCTAAAGACTTTCGAGAATCTAAAACATCCAACAATTTCGGGCAAGAAATATATATAAATGTATATAAATCAAACTGGGCACGTTTCTAATCATTTTCAAACACATAACCATATCTTGTTCAGTTAAAAATCACGCCTTCAGGCACATACACTCTCTCTCTCTCTCGTTAGCGTTGATATTCTTCAACCACTAAAAGAATGCTTCGAAAGAATCCTTAACAGCATCGGCACAAAGTACCGGATGTTGATTGTCATTCAAGGAAAACAAAGAGGTAGAGGATTCATCTTAAATAAATCTCCATGTAAACTCTATGATGTTGTTACGTCTCAAATAGAAAAAAAAGCAGAAAGAAAGAATACAATCAACAAGCTGCGAAGAAGGTGTTGTGTGTTTTTTTGGTTCAAAATAATATTTAAAAAAAAAATAGCTGGTGTGGTCTTGTTTAAAAAGATCATCGTTGTTGTTTTTTTTTTGTTTTTTTTTGACAACGCTACTAAACGGATGAACAATGGATGTGGCGAGAAAAAATAGTGGAGAAACAACCTGTGATCATCTTGATTAGCACATTTATCATACCTTTATATATCTAACACCTCGTTCGTTCCGAAAACCAACACTTGGGTTGGCCGGTCTGCTGGATGCCATGAATACATATAATCTATCTCTGGTGGTGAACCAACCGGTTCCTTTTTCTTTCAATACGTTCCTCGGCCATAATGTGCTTGCTTGCATATGGGGGCTTTGGTTTCAATCCGTTTTCAGCTCGCATACTTGTGTATTCATCTTCACCTTGTTTAGTGTTCTTGTGCTAATCATCATTATCATCATCAGCATCATCGCCACCACCACCATCATCATCATCATCATCCGCGGCAGCAGCAGCATGATCATCGAAGAATTCCTCACTGGCTTGTACGACTTGATGTCATAAATATCGCGTGTGTCACATATGAGCTTAAGTGCTGTTTGGGCCATTCGATCCAGTCAACCATATCCATATATTATTTGACTAAACAAGAATGTAGCAATGTAAGACGATATCTTATCTAATCGAAATATCATCCTAAATACATCTGTTTTCCCTCTAAAGTTCCATCAATCCCGATAATCCTTTTCTAGCTCATTTAAAATCTACTAATCACCTTTCATAAGTACGAAACAGTACTTAAGCAGATTGATTCTACCCGAAACTAATTCCAGCAATTATCAATACTGAATATCTGTGAGCAGGTTTGCGCATTAACTCCCAAAAAAAAAACAAGACAAAAGGTTGGTTGGTATTCTTCTAAGCTTCAGACTTAATGTGCTGCTTCTTAGTGTTTAGTACACACATGTTGAAAAAAGGGCTCCATGTTAATGGATTTTGAGTCTCAATTTGATTGAAAAGTTACGTCATTCGTGATTAATCCATGAGTCGATAGGAAAGATAGATTTTACGAACAGATCTGGTGTCGTTTGAAATATGAAAGAAGAATTGAAGTTAGAATAGGCAAAAAAAAAACTATTAATAGGATTTGAATGTTGGCATGATGCAAGATGTGTTTATCCATCCTTTATACTCAAAAATACTCCTACTCCTTGTTGACTTTTGTTCCTATTGTAGGATGTCCTTAATAGCATGGTTTCCTCAAAAACAATGCGATATGATTCTTTTGGAACATACGCAGTTGCAAAGGCTCTCGACAAATTAAGATAGCGTTGCTATACTAATTTTTGGTATGGCTGTCGACGTACCTTATTCAAAGCTTGTTTACTGCTTTCTTGGTTTGTGTCATATATACTAGCGTCCGTTCTTGCCGTATTAATCACTGTAGAGTGTTTTCCTTTGCCTTTTATTCTAACTTCCGTGTTCTTCGAGGCCCAATCCATCATCCCCTTGTTTGTGTTATTGATATGAACGATCTTCCCTCTATTGTAGATTCTCTGTGTCATTTGTATGGCAATGATCTAAAGAATTTCGCAGCTATTCAATCTCATACGGATGCTATTTCTTTCAAACAAGCCTATCAAAATTTCATTCTTTTAGTTGCCAAAAATTCTATAAAATGTATTTCTCCTTAAAATGCAGTCTGGATACCCACATATGTATTCTAGATTAACCCAACTTTTCACTGCATGTCAATTTAAATTATATTTATATGTCATGTCAATTTAAATTATATTTATATGGTTTGCTTCTTGAGTTTCATGTTAAGTAACTTTTCTTCCGCTCGTTCAACTCATCCTGAAATGCTGTTTTGCAGTTCGGTCGTACGTTTGCTCCCAATGCACCAAGTACCAGGTTCAGAGCTGCTTGACGGCAAGTAATGTTCAGAAATGTCATTTGATGCCGCACTATCAGTTCAACCAGCTTATTCATCACAAATGAGCATGGTGCTGGTCGATATTCAAGTAAATTAGATGACTTTAAAGTTATCTCAAGGCCCTGACGTAAATAGGGCTATTGCGCCATCATCTTGTTGAATGTTTTTCTCATAGAAACGGACACTTTTGTCTGTTTTTCCAACGTATTGATGAAGAAATGAATAACTCGTGTTCAAATTTATCTTAATACCTAAAACTTTAGCCCGCTTCGGACAATGCGCACTGCTATCCGCACACTAATCTGCACTCGCATCGTTATTGGTCGCATATGAATGTAACAGTAGCGGCATGTAATGAATTGCAGCTATTTCCTCGCATCGCTTGCTCACATGTAAACCAATAGCGGATTTGATAACATTTATGCAGGGTTAATTTTCTGATTTTTTTTCACTTTGTATTTAACCTTTCATTCGCCCTCCATGCCTGTTGAATAATCTCCCTACCTTGAAATCTCATCGAACTTTCTTCAAGAAATATTTTCTGTTTCGATTCCACGACTGTCGATTACATTTGAATCTCCCTGACCGTCTAGAATATCGTATTTTTGAATGTCCTGCTGGAATCGCAATAAGACTGAATTTTTTTTGCTCCCGCAAGTATTGCGTCTCCTTGCTACTTGATCTGTTTCCTCGTTTTATTTTTTATGTAGATGCTTAGTAGAGCCTATATCATTAGACTATTCGATTGGAGCCCGTGATCCTGGTTTTCTACAACCCAAGGTTCCTGAACCAATACTATCTTCTCTCATTCGTGGAACTGGTGGAGGAGCATTGTAGCCGATGTAACCCTAGAGTGGTGTAAGTTTATTTGCACAAACGTCAATATGATCCCCTATTCATCTCTTCGTCAGATAGGACATACTGTTCTCTCCGACAAGATCGAGAGATATAAAGCTATCCCTTACCATTTTCGTGTTAAAGATGGAACTTTTTCGTCTTCGGACAAAAAATCCGGCTTAGTAGGACTTGATTGACTGTCTCTGGGGAAGTTCGGCGAGGCTTCCGCACTCATTTCTTTTGGTTCGTTTCCCGGTAAGTCCTCAGAGTAACAGCCCCAAAAACAACAGCTAATCACCCCATTAAAGGGTTCCAGTGAAGCCAATGTCTTGTCATTACCATTTGTCTAATGCTGGGCTCATAAACCTTAGCAACCTTTCTGTTATGCATCGGAAATTTGCGTTGCTAAGTTGGATAACATCAATGACGTCCTCCGTTAAGGATAGGTCAGCCGATATTCATGCTTTGGATGCGGGCCTGTTTAGGTTATCATCCTTAGAGACAACTTCGTTTCAGGTCAAACTATAAGCAGTTTAATGTGACTCTGAAACCAATCAGCATCCGGATTTTTAAGCGGCCGTCCAGGAGTAACCTTCAACCGTCTTCCAGTTAGGCGGTGAGATGATCCTTTTGCTACGGCTCCTGTTAATAACAGCCCATATCACGTTATCTTCGATAATATCAGTAAATAACCTTATCTTGATCATTTGGAGACTTGCCGCTGATTTTTTGATTGTGCTACAAAGTTCGACTTTGCGCGATCTACCTTGCATCCCTGCAGCATCCTCTCATATCAGCTGAATGATCGAATTTCGAATTGATCTTCATCTCAACTATATTTTGAGAATCTAAATAAGTTTTTCACCTATCCTGAATTCTGGAGTCTTATTTTGTTCTATATCTGAACTGCTTGTTGAGGTCCTAGTTCGTTCGCCAGCCATACTACGCTTTGGACGGTCCTAATTCGTTCTCCATCTAAAATGCATTCCAAAACTCAATTGGTTTTTCACCAGAACTGAATTCTGCATTCTTCGCAATTGATTCTTCACCAAAACAACCCTTTTGAAAGGTCTCAATTTTTTCTCTTTGTTGACAACTTTTCTGTTTGGTTTTAAATATATTTTTTTTCAAAAAATTTCTGCCATTTTTGAAGCACAATTGTAAAGCACTATCCTTGTAAGCTACTATTCAAGTTTGCCTAAAAATTGGATACAGACACAGAATGCAGATTCAAACGATACTTCATAATTTACCCCCCCCCCTCTAATTGATGCATTCTCAAATTTTGAGTTTTAGCTGATTTTTGGCTGATTTTAAGATGATTTTAAGCCGATTTTTGGCTGATTTTAGCTGATTTTTAGCTGTTTTTTGGCTAATTTTTAGCTGATTTTAGGCTGATTTTTAGGTGATTTTTAGAGGATTTTTGATGGTTTAGTATTTCGTAATAAATCGGTATCCATCTGCTTATCAAAGAAAATAAAAAAAGCTGATTTGAATTGAGGTCAAATCCAAGTGGACAATGAGGTAACATATAGTTTCCAAACGGAGCATTGCTATTACTATATCTGATTAACCCCCACATCGGATCAGGCGCACGAATGCATCCTTAAACTGAAACGTTCTATAAAACATGTTCAACGGTGAAATAGTTGAATCTAATAGAGAAATACAATTCTTAGAAGACCTGAACAAGATCAATTATTGTTGATAACTTTCGTGATCTAAAAGTGCTCCTTGATTGAAATATCGACACTGCTTGATTTGGCTAAGGAGACGGCAAAGAGATCGCAATCGGTGTGATATTAAACTCAGCTTCAAATTTACTGGAACAACAGAAGGACAAGGTTGTTGAATAAACCGAATTTTCGGTATCAACTGAAAGAGATCAAAACTCAACTAGGATTTGGCTCATTTGACCTTTGTCGCTTAACAACCGCTCCATGCTGTTTGGATGAAGGCGTTGTGGGTCTCAATTTCGCCCTGCTAAAGACAGTTTTGTCCTTCTCTCCGAAACATTGTCAGAGAAAGAGATGGCTTCCAACTTTTTCATGGTTCTGAAGGCAATCTTTCTAAGATTTCGTTCAGGACATTTCTCCTTCGTCCACTTCCCATCCGAGCCGTCAGTTGAGAAGTTCTTTCGTATTGCAGTTGGGTCTCGCCTCATAGCAGCTTTCTCTTGTATAAGTATGTAGTGTCCCAAAGACCGATCGATACAAATGCAGAGAGGCCATGCAAGGGTTGGCCGATAATCATGTTGATTACGATCTCCAATCTTTCTGAAAAGAGGATCTTTTCGCTCCGGATGAGATGAGTTTGGCTTGATAATTCCAATCCTTTTTTGTGTCCAAACTAAACTCAATTCATATTCAGCCCCTCAATGTTGGTTAAGGGATGTCTAGAATTTTTTTTTACCAAAGTTGAATTATAGAATTCAAAGAGGCTGGCATGCTTAGTTTTTCTTTCGGTCAGATGGCTCCAAAAAAATGATCGAAATTAATTGCTGGCCAAGTTCCACTACGCTGCCCAATAATTTATTGAATAAAGGAATTACAATGAAGAATGACAATTAGAAAAAAAATTAACAACTTCAGCCTCTTCAAATCCAAATGAAATCTTTACAAAATTCGAAGTAATTAAAATCTAATCAATCAAAAAAAAAATCGAAAGTCCAATGGTTCCGAATGAACAATAAACTTTTAGGCGGTTACCTGACCACCAAACTTGCTTTGAAAATCTGCCATCGGTTTGCCTGCCAGCATAAGAACCATGTGTTTTGCTGGCTGTGTTAATGCAACCGTGCTTTTGTTTGGTTCTTGTTGTTATCGTCTTCTTCTCGTCTCCTGGTCGCTATTTGCGACAACACAGCAATGTTGTCTCAACCTTCATTATGAAAATGAATGTAAGTTGTGCCTATCACGAGAAAGAGGAACAATAACCAAGGATAGAAACCGTCCCGAGACTGGAATGGGGAGAGAATCTGTGAACGATACGAAAACTCTTTCTTTGCCATGGTCGTCGCATCATATTCCAAGAAGCCCTTTTATGTTATATTGGTCGGGGCCTATGTTAATGCTTTTATTTCGATTTATGTTCGTTGTTTTGCTTTTGCCTGGACGGTTGCTTTTTTTTATATTTTTGTTAAATTTATTTGTCCTTCGTTTTCTTTTTGGCTGCCATCAAAATAATGTTGGGTCTCGCGGGAAGTGCACGTATTCGATCGCGCTTATTGCTACCGAGGTACAGAATTGAAGGACACTTTTTCTCTGAATACGGCACGCGCAGGGTGCTGCAAAATCGTTTAAGTTTTATTAATCTAAAATCGGGAAATGATGGGATTGAGTGTTGATTTTAGTAATGAGATATTTTTTGGCTCATAAATACGTCGGTTTGGTTATAACATTTCGACTCTTTTCTGCCATATTTCGAAGAGATGTAACTAAAAGTACATATTTGAAGTTAACATATTGGGGTTTTTCGAATGAATCGTCTGGTAACAAAACTGGAATCTTCGCGTATTGATACGCATGCCATGGTCTTGATTATCGATCTGGGATCTTTTGCGCTCGTGTTTTGAACGGATCGATTTTTGAACTGACCGATTTTTAAATGGAACGATTTTTGAACTGACCGATTTTTAAACGGAACGGTTTTTAGACTGATTTTGATTCACATGCCGCTGTTTTGGATTCACAACTTTTTTTGGCTTGCAATCATTAAAAAGATTGGTAAAAAACCAATCACCAAACATTGAAAACATAACTGCAATATTATGCGTCGTTCAAGTCGCGAGTCTTCAAAATGCTCGTTTTGCTAGAATCAAATTCTCAATAATATTTTTATATTCAGTGATTTATTCAATTTAATAAAAATTCGGGTCAAATTTTTGGATATGTTAGTCGATATTTCAATTTTAAACTTCCATGGATAAATCGTCGTATCTGTTTTTGATGACACTCTGTCGTATTTCCTACATAATTAACGCTTTTTATAGACTCAAATTGAAGAAAATATAATGAATCGTATCCACTATATTTAAAGGATCTTAGCGCGTCGACCTTTTACAGGAAAAAAAATTGAAAATTCAATGAAAAACGATTTATCGCTTGCAAATTTCAACCTAAAATAAATTATATAATATGTAAATTTAAATTCTATCAAAATAGCGAAATCTTGCGTTAAAACGACTTTTTTTAAGTAGAAATTTTGAATTGTGACAGCTGTCATAATTGCATGTTAATTGTCACAGACCGCCATTATTGCTAGTTAATTGTCAAAACTGTGATATTTTTGGTCGATATTGTTTGATAAATTATCGTGGTGTTAAAGTTTTCAAAATTTACTGTTCTAAGTAATGTTGTGTAGAATTGGTATGGCAGTTTTTTAGTCTTGCCGAAAAACCAAGCACGAAACCAAGACCATGCCTGCGTTTGCAAGACCAAGACACGACTTGCAAAACTAACACCCAGAAGTGATTTGCAAGACCAAAATCAAGTCATGGCTGGCAAGATCGAGACCAAGACTTGACGAAATTTCACCCACAAAAGGGACCAAACGATAAATTAAGCATAGTCTCAATAAAATAATCTGAATTCTTGTAGACATTTCGCGAAGTAAGCGTCTTATGACTAGTAAAGGATTTAAATCAAATAAAAAAAACATTATATACACAAACCTAAGAACACCACCACCAACAAAAAAGAACAAACGTAAAGACAAGCACAGTTTGAAGTTATTGAGATAATTTTGTTGTTCATTGTATACAGATATTCTGAATAACCTAAAACTTCGATAAAAGATGGAAATTCGAAGAGAAATTGTCATAAAAAATGATATATTTGGATTAGACGCAGTTGACATCATGAATCGTTTTTTTTGCACTGCAGTCGAGTATCCAAAACGTTCGCGTATAACCCATTCCCACCTAACAGCAAATCAAATCACTAAATCTATTTCCAAGTTCACTTTAACAATTCATCTTTTGCACCCTGGCAATGCGTCTCATGAGTACTTGAAAAGCACATGTTTGATGTAAACTTTCGATGACTATCTCTCTCGCACTCACGACTTTATGCGGTAAGCTAGCCGTTACTGTGCGGCCGAAGCTGAGCCAATATCTGCAGAATACATCACCCGAAGTGTTTCCGGTTAAAGAGCGCTCAAATTGATGAGGCCTTCGCATAGTGGTTTGTGGGTTGGGTACGCTTGTAGGGAATAGAACATTATCAATACAAACAAGAAATATAAGAGGATCGCCAACAAGAAATCAGCATTTAAACGAGATGAAAAATAGATAACGAATGCCATTGATATTCACGACTCAATTGGAGGATGCCAGCTGGAACATGATCCTGTATCAGTCGTACAATTAAGAATTTAACTTAGCTTTTAGTAAATCTTATGCTTTTAGACTTAGCTAGGTTATTAGTAAAAGAAGAAAGATACTTGTAAGCTTGTCAAATGCAAACCTCGTCTAGAATGCTGCGCTTTTCGGGAAAGGATTCTTTACGATTGATTCTACAATCACGGAATCATTCGAAGAACAAATTCAAGTAATTTAAAATGATATTCCTTCCTATTACATGTATTTACATTGAAATTTCCCTACATCGTTCGTTCTGTATACATTAACTTTACACCGCTTCCATCTACAATTTATCTAAAGAGCATTCATTCTATATCTACATAAGTGTATCGGGGAGTAGATAAACCCCTCGATGACAGATATTCCCATTTGTAAAAGCACCCAATTGATAATTCAAATCGAATGATTAATTTCACGCTACCCTGTAGTAGAACTGTTTTTTTTATTTTTTTTTTTTAGTCTTGAGTACACGTTATCCATGTATTCCTTGTTGTTGCCTTAGCAGACACATCCGTATCTATAGATACACATATGCATACCTGTAAAGTCTTGTTTGCTGCCAAGTCGTCCCCCACATGAAGTCAAACGTGCATGTTGTGTATATCTCGGCACTTGTATGTTGTATATTTTAAGATACACGAAATCATGTGAATCATCACCCTCCCGCCCATTTATATATACATACATATATATTTTTTTCACTTTCAAAGAAGACGAAAACGAACTCTGCGTAAGCAGCCGGATTATAAAAAAAATCTGAAAGGGAAAACCATGTGGTGGATAAATTGCAATGGTAAGATCGTGGCCTATCTTGGGCATGGCATGGAAGATGGTCCCGTGGCCTTCTACCACTACCATCATCATCATCTACACCACCACCATCAACAGAAAAGAACGTAATGAGAATAAGTGCTGTTGGTGGTAATCGTGTGAGCGCTAACAAATATACATAAGTCTTCAGTCGAATCGACTGAAATTAATTTGTTGAAGGAAACTACCTGGGATTCTTGCCGAATGATAAAATGTTTATCTAATCTCTGTTGGAAAATCATATCAGGTGTAAGCATGGTAACATGTATGTAGATTACATCGTTCGTTCCGCTTTTCGTCACATATGAATGCCGCATATACACGACATGGGTATTCGCTTCAGACACGAGAATAATGTGTGGTGTATAATAATTATAAATGTGACGGTGGCCGTGCATAGTATCCTATAGTTTAAATAATTCGTGACAGTAGCTGAACTTCAAGTATGCCCATTTAAATTCCGTAGGGTCTCGATAATATATTAATATTGACAGGGTTTCAATGCTCTGAGGTCTCAGCTAGTGTCGACAATGTTTCCCTAGATTTTCCTGGTCCAATCTGTCGGAGACTTTAGTGGTGTTCCTTTTTTCCGATTGTTCTCGTTATGCTCTCTTTTTACAGGCGATTCTAACGCGAAGCGAACTAACAAACGTTCTCAATATTTCAATAAAAATTTCGCTTCAAGTTTTTCATGGTTACATTCAAATATGGAGCGCCTTATGTCGTCCTTTTGCTGCCACCCTGGCTTGCAAGAGCCGTGATTTAGCATCAATTCTAACACGCACGTACTTCATTGAAGTCTTTCACCTAATTTTCATTCAAACTAGAGAAAGTTCTGTTGGATTTCCAGTAGACTTTATATACCCAAATGGCCTTTCGTAGTTGAATTGGTTCAGGTCCAGGCTACTCGATAGACAATCTTGTACAGAAATAAACGTAAATACTTTGTTTTGCAACCAATCTTGTATTGTTTTAGCTTAATTAGCGGAAGCAGAGTTCTACTACAGGACTCAATGACGTATGCTTTTAGGAGGGCTTAACACCACCCTCTAAAGCTTTCTGCTTGTACTCTCTGTCTGTGGTTTTGACACCCTTTTCGCAAAAATGATCAACTTTCCTGCAGCAACATAATCAAACCCATTACCTCACCCCACCATAACTAATACGAGGTTAAAATCTGGACAACAAGTTTCGAACTATTTCACAACCTCTCAGAAGCATTGGAATTCTTTTTCATCGGCAACACTTTTTCGACAGATATTTTTATGACCAAAAATCGCATGCTCCCATTTCTTTTTGATTTGCATTTGCATAAATCTAGGAGTTAAAACAATAGCCTGTATAGCAGCAATAGGCTGACCTTTGTGACATTGATCCTGTTATAGCGCTTATTTTCTGTTGCCTCTGTAGTTTCCACCCGGTTCGTTCTTGTATTGATTTCAGCCTTTGACAAACTGAATGTAATAATGATGATGAGCATCATTATGATCACCGCAAACCATAATAATGACGGTCTCAAATGACATTGAACAATCAAAATTTGACGTTTAATGCAAGTCGGCTGACATCTATGTACGATTAGCCGAACTTTGCGTTGACAATTTTTGCTGTGATTGTAAACGTTTGTTAGGTAATATTTTCGAACCAAATAATTATAGGAAGTTTTTATGAAGTAAACACGTCCTCCAAAAGATTTTTCTTTGCGTACATTTCCATCAATCAATCGAATTTAGCAAAATTCACCGGTCAGCTTCCAAACTGCAATGACATTTCGTCAATGTGTAGCACCGTCATAGCGATTTGCATCATAATGACGTTTAACATCATTATGATGATCCAGTCGATCTGAGTTGAAACGCAGTCTGTCTTTTGTTCGAAACGCACAAATGAAGAATTCTATTTTTTATGGCACATGCATCCAAATCGTGGTAGCGTGCTGAGGGGGGGGGGGGTTCTAGGGGTCAGATTGCAGTCAGCGAAATGTTTCACGTACTTAGAAACACTTGGAGAATTTTTCACGCACTTGGTGAAGTGTTTCACGAATTTGGAGACGCATGGGAAAGGTTTCACGTTCTGGGGGAATATTTCTTGCTCTGGGATGTGTGAAACACAGCTTAAAGAGTTGCCACCAAGCGTTTGATGCATCAGTGACAAGAAAATCACTTCTTTTTCCACAAACAAAACCGCATCAGTATTTCAATAAGGTGTAACCGACATTTGTCCTGGCAAAGCATACCCTTCTATAAATATGTTTCTTATTGCTTTCACTTCCGTGACCCCTAGGGAAAATTTCGCTGGGCTCTAGCTGCGTACTAGGCTTAACTACCAGGAAACAACTCTACAACTGACCACGCGAGGAACTGAAATAGTGTCCTTCACAGTTTAAGATCAATCAAGTGTGGAAGATGGCAAACGTTTCATCAACAACACCTCCAAAAGTTTTACAACAGAATTTACGTCATTAAATGCATGGATATCTTCGAGGAAAAAATTATAGAATTCTTGACTACATGCTAGTGTTATCCTTGTTTGCGATACGAACCTATTTTATCATTCAGACTCTGATAAAGTATTCATTTCATCTTTGCGTCTATTTAGCCTTCAACTCAGCTCTTTTTTAAAGTAAATCCTTACGTCTCCGTAATGAATGCGTCGTCAAAACATGGAGCCGAATTACCAAAAAAATTAAAAGTTTTTCGTGTAAACGGTCTAGTAAAATCTGTTTTATCATGTAAGAAGTCTGTAGGGATTTAGTCCCATATAAAATGTTTGACAAATAATCGCATCGATATTCGCTGAACACTACCTACGTTGCACAGATTGGTCTTGCCAAGTCGAGCACTATGATCCGATTTTTGATAGGGACGAGCTCAATCATTTGTTAAGATGAGCATGTTCTTTTTCTATGGACGTAAAACTAACGATGAGGAGGTCTTGCTTTTGGTTTTGCAAAAACATCAAGACCGAGACCAAGACCATACCAGCGACGGCCCGACCGAGATCAAGACTTGCAAGATCGAGACCAAGTTTTCCTGTTGCTTAATGCTTGAGACTTTCGTTGTTCTTACTCGTACATTAAGGCGACACCACATTTGTATGTAGTCGTCGTATTCTGAATGTTCACCACTAGCCGAATAGTTGGGCTCAGTGCCACACAAAAGTTCGTTGTTTTCCGACATAGCACCATGCCTTGAAGCGTCGTCCTGTCCTAACAATAAAAGAAGTTTAACGCCGCTTTTGGGACTATATATATATATATATATATATATATATATATATATATATATATATATATATATATATATATATATATACATGTATACATATATATATATATATATACATGTATATATATATATATATAGTTTAATAGTTTATATATATATATATATATATATATATATATATCAGACATAAGTTCCGTCACTTCCTTCTTAATCAAATACCGATTTGAATTGTCCGTTCACACTTATAGAAATAAGACAAGTGTTTACACAACTTTCGACGTGTATCCACGAATGTGTGTGCGCCTTTCGATTAAAACAATAAAGGGAATGAAAATTAATCAGTATTCGCCATTCAACTAGTTACAGCCGAGTTACATTAGTAGGTGTTCGGCGAAACATTTGACAATGTTCCTCACAAAATTGTCTACAGATAAATGCATTTCTTGATTCCGGATGTTACCAAATGTTTCGCTGAATACCTATTAATTGAAATCCACTTTACGGACACGCTGTTGCGGTCCACGATAGATTAATGATGGAGTAACTTGATATTCCAATCTATGGGGCGGGCACGATATGAGTTGTGTGTGGTATTTCAGCTATCAAGGGAATGAAAAGAAGCTTTTAAAAAAAAGTGAGAAGGAAAGAGAAACTACGATACCTAATGCAAGGACCAATTTCTTTTGGTTACATTTAAGTAGCAGTTTTTCAAACGCTGCATAAACCATTTTTGTTTGCCGGTGACCTTTCCTAGCCTATTTGATTGGAAGGATCAGTTCTCCTTGACGTAGACACGTTATATGGGCAACAACATACTTATATCTCATTGTAGATACTTAACACGCTACCAACTAACGTGGAAATTCAATTAAAAGTTAACTTTTCACCAAAGTTTTTTTTTTTCAAGTCGAAACATCCCTACAATTCGCTTTCTTGGCTCAACATCCAACATCCGCTTATTTGTCGGGCTTAAGCTCAATCGCATTTCTCTCCCTCTCTGCTCGCCTCACTCTTTCCTAGATAGTCGTCCTATATCCTATCCTGTTTCTCTATCACAAGACGGCTTCCATCATTTGTTCCGAGTCGTAATACGATTTTCTTTCTATTCTTGATGTCTTAAAGTTTTAAAAATTTATCGATATGTTTTCCTTGAGATTTTCTTTTCAATTCTTTCCTCCCTCATCTTTATATATATACATATATATTTTTTTTGCACTTCTCAGTACACGTTTTTTTCTTCATCCTCCCGAACAATTTTTTTGTGCTTTTCTTGCTTTTGTTGTTTGAAATCTCCCCCTCAAGAAAAAAAAAGGATTTTCATAGTCGAATAAGAATGATGGCGAGAACAAGAGATTGAAATCGACTATTGTGTAAATTTTTACACACAATGTTTGTCTGTATCGTACGTTGTGTCGTGATGGAAGGATAACAAAGACGATTGGGGTAGCTTGAAAATTTCTGACTTTTAAAATTGATCAATATCACAATTGAGATGGTCTGCAATCAAAATAGAATCCTTGAACTTTTCCATATTACCCCTTTTTTGTTTTTTTGGTCTTTTGGCATTAACTTTTGTCCTGCAAAAAAAGCAAGTCTTCAATTTAATTTGAAGGACGAATGTTGAACCAAAAAGAATGCGGACATAGTTTATAGTGTTTTTTTGCTTAGAAAATGTAAGGTCTTTGTGATTTGAGTAACAATTTTTGATATATTTTCAAGTGCTTTTCAATTCTTCATTAAATCTTTCGATTTCTAAGCCTGTCGCCTCTTCGAAAGCTATCCTTGGCAGACGTATATAAAAGCAGGTTGGTAGAAAGGATTGAGCGTATCACAATAAGTTTTAAATATTAATTTGAAGTATCTCAGCTATGATGCTATCAGCTAGGAACTGCAAGAAGTGGCTGACTGGATTCTGAGTCTAGGTATTAAAAGTCTAGTCGAATATCTAAATAAAAATTATCAACTTCAATGCACTTGTAGAGGACCTGGACTCCATTAGAAAATAGTATGTATCTTTTGTTCAGTATCCTCCAAGCTTTGCTGAAAGAAGTCCTTATTCAAATTTTTAAAATGGAAGTAATCACTTAAAGCTAGGTCCGTAAAAAAGAAAGTAATTACTTGGAGCCAGGTCCAAGCTGTAGCGTGGATAGTTAAGTCCTTGGAAGCAAGTATCATTCTTCGTGTGAACTGCCACATTGTCTTGCAAAAACAGAATTCCTTAGCTGATTATTTCTCCTCTCTTTTCCTAATTAACTTCTTGTTGTTTTTTAAAAGTTCACCATAGTGTCCGATATTCATATTAGGTTTTTTTTGTGTGTGGGGGGGGGGGGAAGAACGTTGGCCTAGAGTTTGAAAGTCGACTTTTCCAATATTGAACTACTACGGCGGCGTTTCTCATTTTCTATCAAATGCATTCGCTCTTGTTTTGATCCTTGATCATGCTTTCGTTTCTATATCTCATTTGACCAGCAATTTCGGCACCCAACTTTATTTATGGAAAAATGACGCGCAAAATGTCTTCAACTCCTTCCGTACTGATACTCAAAATTTCTGGTGGCTACAACATTTTAATGCGTTGATCCTCATGTACGGTTTTTTCAAAACTTAAAGGATGTTTTGATTCGTGGTGGCTGTGGTCGAGCGACCCGAGCAAGGATCGTCTTGTAGAGATTCTCGCCTCTGTTGAAATAGTAAAGCCCAACCAATTCCTTTTGTGTTTTTCATAATTAACGAGGAGTTTTTCAGTGCCTGGTGCTTCAATTTCAATAGAGGCCACGATAACTCAGACGTAAAGATGTTAATGGTTCAATTACCCCAATTTTATTGAAGCAAAGTACACAAAACTTTCCTTAAATACTAATTAGATATCACTAAACTACTTATCTATTGAATGAACGCAGTTTGAATGACTGGTCGTACCTAAGACGGGACAGAATTGATCACAAAAGAAGCTCTCTAACAATCTTGATCGTTCCTATTTCCGACTTGGAATGTTGCAGGGTTGCTTTATTTTTACCTTTAGCCTCAGAACTTTTCAACCACCCCTTGTATGTTAAAAGTTTGAGTTTAAAAAAATATGGAACATACAACTCAATCCTGTTATAATTCTGAACCTTTAT
The DNA here is from genome assembly GCA_963942545.1 of Oxycera nigricornis. Classification (NCBI taxonomy): domain Eukaryota; kingdom Metazoa; phylum Arthropoda; class Insecta; order Diptera; family Stratiomyidae; genus Oxycera; species Oxycera nigricornis. The sequence goes on from OZ012664.1 coordinate 5,893,689, forward strand.
TTCAAGTGTTTTATGGACCAAAAATGTATACATGTCTTCGAAGTTCCAGGCTAAGCTGAGATATATAAGGGCCGGAAGGTCTCGACTGGCTCTCTCTCTGGTATATTCTTTACTAGAATTATTACTGCAAGGGATCCACGCAAAAAATTGCTCTCCAAAGTATGTTTCTCAGAGTTGAAAGTTTAAAAGTTTTTTTTGCAGTATTTCAATAAAGGTTTGTAGAAAAATAAGATGAAATCAAAACCAAGTTCTTTGTCACTATGATAGATTTTCGTTGATGAATCTCACAGATCTAACGTCAGCATGTATGTAACTCTTTCGGTCACCAATATCAGAGTGTTGAAAATGATTAACATACGCTGAATTCGGTAGCTTAGGGGGCGCCTAATATCCTTTTGATAACACATGTCGACATTTTCCAGTTTCTAGTCGATTAGCTCAACTAAAAAATGGGTTTTTTGACGTTACGTATGTTATATATAGTATTATATCTCCAATTTAGGTGTTTACCGAAACAAACGGATTATTTTTCGCAGCAGATTGCGGATATCCTGAATCAAATCTATTTGGCGATTTTCCATATCAAATTGGATTTTTTTTGAATCGAAATTGGTGCTTTTCAAATATAATTTGTACTTTTCTTAATTGGCGTTTTCAAAAAATTTCATTGAATTGAATTTGAAATGTTGATTTTTTTATTTTTGCCATTACTTTCATTGTTTCTAAGTAGTCATATCATCGTTTCAACGAAACTCTCTTAAAAGAAAAAGAAAAAAATTGATCTGTGATGGCTTTCCATCTAAAAAAAAACAATTCCCGTCCGAATTGTGATTTCCAGCGTTTCGTCCCTATGCGACGCTACTGCACATCAAAAATATTCAAACCTATACTATTTTCTTCTTCTTATTTTATGCTGATGATATGTTCAATAAAACGTTCAATGTGATATCAATGAAAATAAGATTGCGGTCTCATTTGCTAAAAAAAGTACAATTTTCAGGACTTCATACATTTAGTCTGGACGTGACGCTACTGTGCTCCAAAAATAATCAAACTTACGTAAGTTTTGCTATGTGTTTGCTGTGACATTATTGACATGGGCCCAATGTAATGAATAATTGGTCTAAGGTCACTATTTGACGAATAAATTCCGAGGATATTTTAGATTGTTTACTCTCATGCGCCGCTACTGTGCTTCAACAATTAGTTCATCGATTTTCCAATAGATTTTCCAATAGATTTGATATGAAACTACGTATAATCCAATATTTATAAAAAAGATAGTTGCTTAATCCGATAAATACTACGATGTTAGTTTTATCAAGATTTCAGGGTGGTTTCAAAATTCTGCCCCCTTGTTGCGCTACTGTGCATCAAAAATCAAACTACCAATTTTTGGGAATGTGCCAATTCGCAGTATTTGCTGTAATTATGAACTGCCGGAATTATCTTAAAGGTTCCATCCATTGAAGCTTAGATCCTTTCGTTCCCATACCAATTCATCCCAAGCGCAGCATGAAACAATCTCGCATTAAAAATTAAATACCATATGCAACATCAGTTGAATCCTCTGTTGAATTTATATATATATAAAAAAAAACAAATCCATTTTAAATTATTTCTTTCGAAAAACGAGCATAAGACCTTTTCAAATCTCATCTCAACAACTTCAAATTGTTGCATGTAATGTTCTATCTTTTGTACGATTTTAATTGTAGATACACTTCTTCTCTTCCATCTAAGGCAGCTATTTTTGTTCGTCGAATACTTAGCTTCTTTTCTGTGTTTTTTTTTTGGTGTGGCCGTGAAGGCTCGTTAGGACGAATTGCTTCTTTTTAAAACAACTACCGATAATCGGCTTCAACACCTAACGATATGAAAACACACCAACCAAGAAACGGTCAACAACGTACATATGAAAAACAGTCTCGAAATTCGCTCCGAAAAAACATGGAAAAAATAAATAACACACAACCGTTCAAAAGTGAAAAAAATTAACCATGACGAAAGAAATTGAAGGTGAAAAAGAAAAATCAGAAAATATTGGACCTATGGGGCTTTTTTTGTGTGGTCAGGTTGGGTGTGCTTGGGACAATCTTTTCAGCATACAGTCCTCCGGTAAATCGTCCAAAAAAAAAAACAAAACCGCGCGATTTCATGTTGGCTTTGGCATCACACTTAGCGCAAACAGTGACGGAGGAGGATTAATGCATACGAACCCACATAATCGATCGGGTTCGGGACTATCATAAAACCATTGTTCAGATGAAAGATATTTAATGGTTTTTTAAGTAAATTGATTGATTTCAAACTTCTCATGTCGCGACACCTCCCCCCTCACCCCTTTGAAGCTTAGATTCTTTCATGGGCCTTCAATTTTTATGTGGATTTTAATGTAGATTCATTTCAAGCTTCCTCCACTAAAATACTAATTGCTATTTCTTGGATTAAGATACATCGACATACATCTTGTCCAAATTCTTGGTAATCGAAAGTCTCCTCTCAACTCAAGCCGATTCGAACCGCTACTGAGCTCTAAACGAAAACTGCATTCTCAACTGTTAGACGATTTTCTTCGTGTTGAATCGCGCGGATAAGACTTATGTATGTTTGTTTTAAGACATTCTTTTTTCGTGAATACTGGGTACGCGCACTATTAGAATCCGTATGTTTTCGTATTGTTCTTCTTGCTTTTATTGCTACCGTGGCGGCAGCAGCTGCTGTTGCTGCTGTTGTTCTCCGTTTTACTGGTTTTCATTCTTGCTTGGAAATTGATTTTATCCGTTCGCAGGCTCAAATTATATATGAAATAGGCCTGGATTTTATGCTCCATATATTTTTTAATATCGTTGACGTCGTTCAGTGCTCAGTCATTTTTCTTTCTTTGCGAAACGTATGAGAATGTGTTGTTAAACCACGAGGCTATATATAATTATGTACCCAAACAATTTAATGTTTTTTTTGTTTGTTCCGCACTATTGGACTTGTTTCAATTATATTTGGTTCATCGGCATGAATGTATTTCGACCCTGGATCTCATCAGCTTTTTTTTTTAATGTACGAATCAAAAGAAATTTATGTGCGCTAAATCGGCAGCACTTGAAGTGGTCGAAGTGATATTTGCTCCTCCTCTTCACAGGATTAAATTAAATCCATGACGCCACAGTTGAAGTCAACACAATCATATGAAGGCTAATTTGCTCATAGCAACAATTCCACCTTAATATAGCCAAAATTGAGATGGTGACATTGTTCACGTCCTTGCCTAGGAAAAATCTATTCTGGACGCGTTTGTAAACAATTCTGAGAAACGGGACTCTATTTGAGAGATGGCTAAAAAATTAATATGAAATAAAATTGAGATAATGTTGCCACGTAACCAAAAACAAGACAAGATAGTTGTTTACCACATCAAAATGTGTCTATTTTTTTCAACATAACTTCAAAGAATCTCTAATATTTTTTCTTGATAATAACCTTGTTGTGTTTCCAATTGCTTGGATCTTTATCAAGGATTAAGAACTTTTTAAACATGAAAACAAAAATTGGTCCTGTCGGGAGACAACTCAAAAGGTTTTTCTTTCTTTAGAACATGTGGAAAGCAAATGCAGTAATTTTGAATAATATTTCAATTGAAATGATAAATCGTTTCAAGCTTTCTTCAGATAATTTGCGCCGTTAAGTATCATCACAAAACAATTGTGTTTCATTTTAGTCCTCAGTCCTAAAAAATGCTATGCTATGCAATTTTCGTCATTGTTAAGTATTTTTTCAAATTGAGTTTTACCCATGCTATAAAAGTCCTGTGAAGTCGTGCCTAAACGAATTCGGAATTAGAATTTTTTTCAAGTTAAACTTGGTCGGATAGACAGACGCTATGGAACATATTATTATTGGTTGGTTTAAAAAGATGTATCGCCTCATCATCTGACGGAAAGACTAGAACATCCATGTCTTCTGATACAATTACAATATAACAAAAATATTTCATTATTTAAGTTTTATCATTATCCTGGTCTAGTCGACAACTTTCGTCTACTAGTGCGCTTTCACCTTGCTCCTTCCACCAACCGTTTCAAGAGGGTCGGCGGGCTATTATGAATGTAAACTCTTCAAATTTCAATACTTTTTACTCGAATCCTCGCTTGCCTAGTATTTTTGCCTTCACCAACCGTCACCACCTTCCACTCCCCAACAACTTATTTTGTGTATTAGACATTCTCTTGCATCGACTGCAACCTTCAGCACACTGCTCGATAAGGATGGTGGCGTAGTATTAGTGTAAACTATTTGGATCCTCAACCACCACAACCCCAACCCAAACCATCACCCTCCGCGAAATACTCATTTTGTGTATTGATTTCCCTATTTTCCGCACCCCTCGGACGAATTGTTTTTATTTACGCATTTTTCTAAAATAGTTTTCCTTAAGAAGTCCATAAAAATAAATTATGTTCTCATTTAAAAAAATAAATAAAAGATTGCGCCAAATGGGCTATTTCTGATTTTGAGAAATCTATTTTAACATATTTGTAGAAAAAATCATCAAAATCGGATCTGTTTCTGTCGACTTGGAAGTAAAAACCGTCGTTGACTCTTGATTATGTGTTTTACATCACCATCGCCATCGTCTGCAAGACATTGATTCCACCAGCTTCCTGCAGAATCCTGGTTCAATTTGATTACTTTGTTCTCTCACCAACGTTCGTTTGAGATCCGCTGCGTTGAAAGTAGTGTGTTTCCGCAATTTTTCTTCAAATGATTCCAAAATATAGTCGGCGGCGTTCACATTTGGACTTTGTTGCGCGATGTCTATTATCTGAAGCCAATTATACAGTAAAATTTGAATAGTATTTATCCTGGTATAAATGGCTGTCACTATTATGCCTTCCTGTACTGCAATCTTAAGGATCGGCAAATATTTTATTCAGTCCAGCATACTTTCTTCAAAGACATGAAAAATTCCAGTTTCAGTAGCTGGAAAACATCCCCGGACCATAAACGAGCCACCATCATTCAAAATCAATCAAAATTCAAGTCAAAGAGACTTTCGTCTCATTCACTTAATGGACGTTCAGTCCCGGGGACGAAGCAACGCACCCTTTCTGTCGTCCAGACTGATTCACGTTCGGCCTATCCATAACTATAGGTGCGATGGCTGTTGGCAGGCCAGCTCAGTTTGACGCGTGAAGCCGAAGGTGCGTTTTTCTAGCTTTGGCTCTCGAATCACATTTTTTGAGATTCAGTCATTTAATTGGAAGTTTACAAAATTTTTGACGAAATTAGACTGTTCAAAAATCAACCCATGTATTTTTGAGGCGTCCGACTTCACGTTATTGAACTCCACGTATATGTCAAAGAAGACGCTAAACAACAAGGATTTATACGCGACTTCTATTCTAATTGGAAGCTGCATCATTAAATCAAAAAGGAAATTTGTGTGATCTGAACTCGTCTTAGCGTCAACATTCATCAAAAGTAATTCCACTGAGAAAATGCTCACGTAAAGCCTCTCCTAGAGCTTGCATGATGACTGACTTATTTTTTTCCAAAAAAACAACTTTTCCCATCGAATTTCACATCGGCGAATACGGTGGCAGAAATATTAATAGGAAAGTTCTTTACAAAATTTCTTTTGCTTCATGACCTTTGTGTATTTGTGCATTTTCTTTGACCAAAAAGGCTTCCTTCAATGGCGGTCCTAGCTTTTCCACAAGCACCTGAAAAACGAGCAAAACTTATCGGCTCAGAGCTAATAGTATCCACGGCAGAAGGTGTCAATTGACACCCATAGTCTGCAGGGATCGTTGCTCGTGCTTTCGTCTTAAAGTTCTTGTCTGCTTCTTCCGAAGATGAAAATTTCGGCTCACACTCATCCAGAAGTATAATTTTCTGTCAAAACTCCTGACAACCTGACGCTAAAGATTAACGACTTACTCCTAGCGGATGATACGAGGCCGGTTCATTTGTTCTTATTCATAAGATGCAAGGTTGAGCTTGCACCATCAACTGTGAACGTTGATGTTTTTAGCGATCAATTTGCTTTTGATTTTGTTAAGGATAATTTTACTGTTACGCTCTACACATTCTTCAATTTTATGCAAAACATTTTCCATCAGTGTTATTTTTCGGCATCCATGCACCTCAGGATTTTCTCTATTATGGTGTACTAATTCTTGGTGTATTGACTCAGACGGTCGCTTACAATACGGATTGAAATTTTAACCGAAGAAGCAATTTCTGCGGTATTCATAGCAGCCTCATATAGCCTTAAAAAATGCTCTTTCTGGACGTTGGTAAACCTTTTTCTAGCATGCTGTTGCCACACAACTCGCCATAATCTACTTTCCTGGCAACTGTCACTGTGCCTCGTTCATGAATGCTCGTTGCATGCTGCCTCCTATTTATACTTTCATAAGATCTTTTTTGGCACATCAATACTCAATTTCGAAACAAGATGGTATTTTCGCCTATTAAGAAATGGCAAGCATTAGAAATCAACACATTTATATAGTATACAGTTTTTTCTTCAATTTAGATGTTTTCCGAATCAAATTAGTGATTTGTGAAATGAAATTGATATCTTTTCAGTATCAACTGAAATGGAAATGTTCCAATTTTAGTTGAAAAAGCATCAATTTGATTTGAAAAATCACCAATTTGGTTTGGAAAATCACCAATTTGATTCGGAAAACACTTAAATTGAAGTGTAAATTGAAGATAGTAAATTACCTCATATCCAACTGAAGTTTTCTAAGAAAAAGTTACTTCTTCTGAAAGATATATAAAAATAAATTCTACACTTTTTTCTTCACGATCTTGTGACACTGGAGGCAATCGAGCAATGATGTTAAATGCAAATTTATTGTCACAATTTTTGTTTGGATAAAAACTTTATTATTTTCGAGATATATTTTGTGTTGGTACTTAAATTTATGCTAGAGATACAGTTCTTTTCAGTTAGGCATTGCAACTAAGTGAGAAACGTACAAAAATTCCGACTTGCAACTGCTTACAGCTAAGAAACTGTCTAGGTTAAAGGATAAGCTTCAATATCTAGATATTTGTTGCAATGTAGAAAGCTATGAGCTAGAAAGCACTGGTAGAGAAATTGTCGACCACGACTGTTCATATTTACATTTAATATTATAAATTATTAAAATTGTTTCATACAATTTTTTATTGACCTGCATATAATCAAGCGGTACATTGTTATACATTTAAATAGACACAACAAGACCATCCAATCCCTTCCACCTGCACAATATTCGTATTTGTTTTTATAAATTTATGTTTTTAGTATATGCTTTTTAAAGGTGTAGGAAGATTTTGGAATAGTACTACTTGTATTTGAAGTGGAAACCATGTCATCAATTTGATTTGGACAACTGCCAATTTGATTTGAAAAATCCCCAACTTGATTCGGAAATTTCCAATTTGATTCGGAAAGCTCTCAACTTGAAGGGAAAATCGTATAGTTGTTTCGGTCAAAAGATCGCGTTTTCCTGTTGATTTCATAATTATGTGTATATTTAGAGAGTGAATAATATATCACTTCGATAATCGCAACGAAACTCCTAGTGTAGACTTGGTAATGTTTCAAGAAATTCGAACCAAAGTGTTTGGAAAACTGTCGTCAAAATTGATAATCCTGAATGTAATTGTGACGGGTTTATTGACCAGCAGTCAAACAAAATAATTCCATGAGGTCATACGAGGGATGTTCAAAATAATGTAACTTTGCAAATTTCGCGGGCTAGGCAAATTTTTTCTGTTATGTTGGTACATATATCCTCATCATATGTTGACATTACCAGCCATTTTTCATTCTTAATTTGTTTTTGACAGATATGAACGCTACACGCATTTTGGTGTGCTTGGCGATTTTTTGCTATCGACGAAAAAAGGATCAAAAAATCTGTATTATTATGTATCTCAAAACTAAAAGAACCATAAAAAGACGACGTCTTGCCACGATTCAGAAGACAAAGATCGAATCGCTGGTAGAGTTGCTCAAGGCCATATTAAAAAGTGCATATCCGAAGTGCTTTGAGGATTTGAGGATTTGCGCTGGTAAAAGTGCATTTTATCTGAGGGGGATTATTGCGAAGATGTCGAAATAGATATTGATGAGTAGATCAATTTTTTCGTGGAAAATAAAAAGTCAATTTGTTTTAACAACATTTCACGTTTGATTGATGGTTATTGCCAATTTGAGATGTGATCATGGTTGGTAAATTGTCAGGATCAGTACTGAAAATGTTTTTAAAAAATATTTACTCAAGAATATATGGAAACTTTTCCAAATGAAAAGAAGATCCATATTTAATTGAAAAGATATGAATTTTATACTTCTTTTAATGTCTCCAATGTAAAACTTCAAGTGAAGAGTTATTTTTAAATAAAAGCCTCCGTGAACATACTTTGCACAGATTATTGGTTTAATTCTCCCTTTTCGCAAGAATTAGCCTCGATTTGTATAAATACGGAGACACCAAACACTCAATCACTATCTTAAAATGTTGTGACCTCCCCAAAAAAATTATATATAAATAAAGAATTTCCGGATTATTCACGCCTCATTTTGCTCAGAAATCAGTCAAAAATACGATGAACCAATATTAAAAACCACAAAAAAAGATAGTCATCACCAACCCGATCGTCAATCTTTACGTTACCATGCACTTCGTCATCTTCACAATCACCGTAGTCATCATTATCGCCCAGATACTCTTTTAACTGACATACCTACGTGGACTCTCGATCCCGAAAGTCGTAGATACACACATGACAGGTAATGGTTGAGCATATAAAAGGACCGCAGTTAAGAGCCTTACTGACGTGCTAATAGTAGGGGATTGAACGCTGGTTATAGCATTTCGGAATTGAAGCCCTTAGGGGTGGAATATGCGAACTCTACTCCTATAGTCTGGTTGCTGCTGCTGGTTGGTTGGCTGGCTGGCTGGTTCTTGTCGTCCTCCTCGTCCTCGTCATCGTCGTCGTCTTACACATTAAATATTTACATGCATGATGTGTGTGCGGGCCCCGATTATTTGGCTTCGAACCAATTTGTATCGCTTGTTAATGTGTGAAAGTGTCAGGCAATTAGTTTTGGAAATCTCTAAAACAGAAATAATTTGTATTTAACGTGGAAAATTCGTTGGCCATTGAAAACAATCGAGCCAAATTCCATCTTTCGGTTGGGTTCAGTGAATATTTTCATCTGTTTTTGATAGCGCCGTGAAGAAGGTGAAACGTTAATTAAGTTGCAAGTTTGGAAGTTGGAACTTTTGCTTTGTTGTTACAATCGAAAAAAAAATGATTTCCAATCAAATTTTAATTAAACTAAGATGCGATGATGAGGTTATGGGTTATGGATGAATTTCGGGTGGTGTACAAGAATTTTGTGTAAACCAAGCAACAAAAGAGTTGGTCTACTGTTTTGAACAGCTTCTATGAAAAGTCTACCAAAGACTGATAGATGTAACATACAAGAGATTGACGCTGAGTTGGTGATGTCGAACTGAAAAGAAACGATTTTTTTACTTTCTCCCAAAGCTATGCGTTCCCACACGCTTACATATATTAATATATTAAATCGTACGGGGATCCCATTAAGTATCACAAATGGCCATAATAAGCTATACACGACTATCCGTACATGTTTCAGAAAAAAGCAATGCAATGTGCTCCCGTTGGAGTCTAGACAACGTTCTCACAGTTCAATTTGAAACGATTCAATAGTATCCTTTTGCGGTCTTTCCAAGAATGTCCAATGGTCTTATGTCGATCTGAACCCATCACAGGCAGTTATGCTTATGGTCAGAAGTATTTTTACTTACATTTCTACTTCAGGTCCCCTCACTTCTTGTGCTAAGTTGCTCTAAACGCATTTCGGCATGAGAATGATGAAAACTATTCATTTATAATAATTGTTACAATATTATTATTGTTTTATTACAAAAAACGAACGATTTTCCAAAAACATCATTTTTCGGTATATTTATAGAATTAGTATACAAACTCTCATTTTGGTCCACGAAGCCCAGAAATATATACATATATACAGCGATACAACAGAGCGTGTGTCAGCGTGCTGCTATGCAAGTGTTTCAGCTTTCAGTGCGGTTTTCTCAAAACAACGTGTTTTTGACATGGTTGACATGATTTTGAAAAATCTATTCAATCGATTGGACTACAATTTTTAAGGATTATTCAGTACATATACAGTTTCAAATTTTTTTAACCCTCTTTTTAAACATTTTTAGTTGCAAAAAAAAGTTCTAAAAATTGAAAAGTCCACCATTTTGTTCTTTTTCACTCAAACTGTTTCGTTCTAGTTCCGACCGTAGCCACTCAATTTTATTTCAAAATGCCATTAGACTTTTTTTGTTTCAAACTTACCTAACTCGAGATATCATGTCAGCCAGTTTCTAATAGGGCTCCATTATGGCCGCCATTTTGTCGTCCATAGTTGGAAAAACATTTAAACAAATTTTTTTTCGGAAAGTCCATGCACCACATGTTATTATATAAAAGTTTCAAAAAATTCTAATAAATATTTCGATAAAAAAAGACTTCCTGGACGCACATGTCGATGGGAAGTGCTGACTAGCTCTGGAATATTTTACAATAGGTTTAGGTCTCATTTCGCCCAATTTGTTTGAAGAACATGTTCTTACACCTTACATTCTCCAGTTTTTTCGTCCCGCTTGCAGGAATAATGCAATTAGTAGCTTGATTTAGCGTTTGTTTCTTCGTCAGTTGTTGACGTGTTACTGGCCTTTTTTGGCAGCTATTCCTCATATTTCTCACAAATTGTTGTACGTAGGCTTTTCTGAAAATATTTTTTTTTTGGGGGGGGGGGGGGATATATGAAATTGTTACTAAGTGTTACCAAAAGGGAACTAGCCAAGAGCTATGTAACAAATTTAAAATTAGCCTAAATAATTTAATTAACTAAAATAATTCTTTTTATAATAACTAGAAAATAAATAAAGGCTTTTTACATTGTTAATATTTCGTGATTAAAATGTGGGGGTTCGATGCATTTGTTACGTAATAAAAAAGGGGTGTCTTTGAAAATGTAACTAAGTGTTACATGGGGGAGGGGGAGTTAAAATACTCCAAAAATGCCGTTACGTGATATTTGGATGGCCCCTTTTTTCTTTTCTTCATTTCTACTCTTCTTTTTCCATACAATGTAGTTAGCATGGCCACTTCTCGTATATATTTCTACATACGGATCTCAATATTATTCTTTTTGAAGGCTCATTTTTAGCCTTTTTACGTATGATCCTTCTTGATTTTTTTTTTGAGGAGCACCTCTTGTTGAACTGAATCATCCTAGTTAAGTGACATTTCTATTTCTGCAATTCTTGTGCGTCTTCTAAATTTTTATAGTATCGATCTGTGCACAAAAATAGTATTCAATAGCTCCTGTGCTTTGCCACATAGACTGAATAATCGTGTAATAGGGTCCGGATTTTGACGTTATCCGTGCATTTTGGGTTGACCGGCAGATTTTTGTTGCAATGTGTGGGCAATTAAATAGTTAGCTTAAGTTATGTTGAAAAGAATAAAATGTGGGACACCGCAGTATCTCAGAAACCATGGTGCCTAAATGGACAGTGATTGAAACAAACAATACCAAGGAATTGAGGCTGTGATCCCAGATACTTTAAGCTAAGCTTACCATTAAGCTGGCCAAACATTGCAATAAAAATCTGCCTTCCATTGGACTGGACTAGATCTAGAGCTAGTACAACTCTGCTAGTGTGAAGTAAATCAGGCCAAACTAGGACATAAGAAGTTCCCGATCCAAAATACGAAATGAGACTGTAAACATATCCATTCACACACTGTCCATCTTCGTTTTATTGGTTTATCTTTGTTGTAAGTATTGAAAGAGATTAGGGTCTCTAGGGTCCTTCAAATGAAACTGTAGATTCATCTTTTGATACGAATTATCTCCCTATATTTTTTGGCAAGTGCAACAAAACATGTCTCATTTTAGAGTTGCTTGAAAAAGTGCCTCATTACGCGGAAGGAGCAATTTGAAACATCCAAAAGGAGGGTCAAATACAAATAACCCCAAAGTTGAATACAGATAACACAATTGACGTTGTGTCGCAGTGTTAAACATTTAATTTTCACTTTATTTAAATAAACTTAACGAATTACGGCGAAAATTTGATTTGATGAACATTCTTTTTCCCGAGAAAAAATGCCAATTCACATGGGCTCCGACAAAGCTTTGGCAGGACTCAGGCAGGGCTCCGACATGGTTTCTTCAGGACTTCGGCAGAACTTCGATAGGGCTCAACTAAACGATTTACTACGAAAATTAAACAGTGAGACTTACCTGAACATTCTTTTCACCGAAAAAATGCTATTTCATAAGGGATCCGACAGGACTCTGGCAGGGCTTCCACAGAACTCTGACAGGGCACCGGTAGCACTTCGATTGGGTTCCGGCAAAGCCCCAACAGTGTTTCGGTATAGCTCTGACAGAGGTCCGACAAGGCTTCGTTAGGACTTCGGCAGGGATTCGATAGGACACTGGCAGCGCTCTGAAAGGGTTTCAACAGGGCTTAGACAGGGCTCAACTAAACGATTTGCGAGGCCTGAACATGCTTTTTTCCGAAAAAATACCCGTTCACATGGGCTCCGTCAGTCCTCTGACAGAGTTCCATCAGAGCTATGATACGACTCTGATAAGAATCGGCAGGACTTCGGTAGGGCTCCGAAAGAGCTTCGACATGACTCCGAAAGAGCTTCGACAGGGTTACATAAAGGCAGGGTTTCGACAGAACTCCAGCAAGCCAAAAATGCTTATTCATAGGGGCTCCGACAGGACTTTGGCAGGGCTTCCACAGGACTGCGGTAAGACTGCGACAAGGCTTCGACAGAGCTCCGATACGACTCCGCAAGAGCTTCAACATGGCTCCGGTAGCGCTCTGATAGGGTTACAAAAGGGCATTCGACTGGACTCCTTCAAGGCTACAGTTTCGGTAGTACAGTGTTTCATATCGAATAGCTGCCGATTTCATTCAGCGACGATACTGTATCCCGTTTAACGTTGATAGTTTTCAGTGTACACAATCTCATTTATCATACAGAATACAATTTTGCGGACATTGAAGAGAGAGTCAATCCTTTTTTATTGCTAAATATAATAAAGCCTTGCATACATATTTCCCTGGCAATAATGATGCGAAAAAGATAGGATCTTGGTTAATTTTTTCTTCATTAAACAGTGCAAACCATTTAAACTTTTATCCCGGGTATACATATCTCAGAAATAGTCTTGAGCATAATGAAAAAAAAACCCGCGGATGTTTATCGGCTGAAATCGTACTGAACCTTCGACATTCCGCTTGAATGTTCAGTTTACGCTTTTCATTTCCTTCCGGTGTCCAAGAATTTTACCAGTTTTTTTTTCGTCCGACTCTCGCAAGGCTTCATCTATTGGTTCACATGTGTAACATGTCTGCATATGTGTTCGTATGTATGCCATATGGAAATTAATCCAGTATTGTTTATTTGCTGATGTTCTTGACTTCGCGGCTGTTTATTTTGCTGCTGGGTGAATTCCGTTGCATAGAAGACTTTGCCTGCAAAGAATGTCCGTCCAAGACCATAGTGGTAGGGCAGGAATAGTATGAGGAGGGTGTGGTGTCACTTTACATAAATATATCCCAACTCAACCTGCTGATGATTTTTCCTGGTGTATTTTGCTCTGTAGAAATGGTTTCTTTGCGTCGGGCGACGAGGTGAAGGGAATGGCAAGCAACATACAACAACGCTTTGGAAAAGAGGAAAAAAAAATTATTATAAACATAATAAAACAATCTAGTCAAGGAATTTCTTTCTGGTGCGCGAGTTAGCAAACCGATTGCTCTGGATTTGACTATGGAATAAATGGCGGCTGTGGCGGCGGCAACCACACAAAAAGCAAACGACAATTTCTCTCTACATAAAGCACATACTACAGTTTAACTGCTTACTAAGTCGCTTTGATGTTTGCCGATAGCTAGGCTTGCTTGCTTGCTTACTTACTTACTTATTTGCTTGCTTACTTACTTACGTACTAAAGCGAGCTAGGCCGCACATACACATACTTTACACGTTCGTTATATAAACTTTTAACGAGATTCTTACACTTGAAGATTGCGCTTGGGCGGGGGATGTCTCTGACTCGTGTTGATTTTTCACCATGGCACGCGATTGTGTTTCTCTTTTTATTAATTGCGTTGCGGTTACCAATTATATATATGTATATAAATATACATTTATATGTGCATATATCTACAATAAACAGCTGAAAATGTTTATTGTAGTGCGCGTATGTCGTCGATTGAGCCGCGAATAGGTACATCTAATACAAATGGGCCATTATTCTCGTTATCAATTAGAACGTACTTAAAAGGAGTTGCGTACTCACATACATATGTGCTATTCTGCGCCAGAAACATCATTGCATTTCGCCGATGATAACGTTTCAGTTTCAATTTTTTTCCACCAAGTTTGATTGTATCTCGACGACGGTTATCACGGCGAACGTACGGTGTAAAACGTTGCCAACTATAGCGGAAAACTCACGGCGGTCACCGGCGACAGACGTAAGCAATCAACGTATGTAGGAATTCGTTTTGTAGGTCACATCACATAATCTTATCTGGAAGTTGTACCACCACCATACTTCCAGTCCAAGCTTAATAGATGGATCGTTAATGATTTTATTGCAGTTTTGCATAAGTGTATAATCCACGTTCTTTTTTTTCATTTCCAAGTTGTTAAGATGATGTTTGTTCTTCGAATACTTTTTCGTTGGGATGTTTCTTATTTTAGTTTCATATGCTATTCATTATTTTGACGGAAACCAAGCGGATTCCACGAAACAATATGTTTTCCCTTGAATTGTTTTACCGAACCTAGATTTTAAAAATGAATCACCGAGAGAACATTTAGAAGAATTTCTATATCAGGCGCGACTTCACAATCTCACGCTTTAAGCCTACAAACAAAGTGCTAAACAAAATGTTGCCGAAGATTATCAGATAAAAAGATGGGCCCAAACAACATTTATTAGCTCACCAACTTGGGTTTTGTTTTGAATATTTTCGCGCCAAAACTTTTAGGCATATGTATGTATTTGACCAGCCCGCAGAAACTAGGAAAGCCGTGGTCTGAAGAGTCATGTAGTTTTTGATAAACACGCAAAAAGAATTGAGTTCTCAGCTAGCGCCCTATGTTGGACTTGTGGCGACCAAAACGGAAACAAAGCCAGTAGAGCATTTTCTATGCATATGTTAGGCTCTAACTGTTAGGAGACAAAAGCATTTTGAGGCATTCTTTTTCGCGGGGCTAAGTGTGTTAGGCACTAAAAGAATGAATCAGCTCCTGGAGTTCCTTAAGAAGGCGGGAAGGCATTTACGTCTACAGGGCACAATGGACCGAAATCGCTGTAACAAGTAGGAGACACGACTTCGTCCTCTCAGATCTGAATGAAATTTGGCGCATATGTAGAAGACGTTCAGGATATTCAATCCATCAAGTATTGGACCGGAACACTCCTTGATTTTGAGAAAATTGCCATTAAAGTTTTTAGCGTCGCTTATGCATGATTTGCATAATTTTGGATTGTTGTGGTCGAAGTGAAATTCTTGCCGGATGCTCCACTCTCTGCAGAGCGGGCCCTTACGATCATACAGGGGTCGAATATCAAATTCAGTGGGCGGTTAGGTACCCTTCCTGTCGACAAATTTTTATTCCAGGTTCGCACTCACACACGTAATACACTCCGCGGAAACGTGGAATTTGTATGCCGGTTTCTGCACGTCCTTTTGGTGGAAAAAGCAGCGGACCGGTACTGGAGGTACCTGCGTGGCGCGGAATATCTTGGCTGGCACGCGTTCTACCAAGCGTTGCGAGACAGATTTGGTGATGGATTCTCTAAGCTTCGCAGCCGAAAGCAAGGCATACACGAGTCGTTCGACTCATTCTGCGACGGTGTTCTTCGGCTCACCGATCGCCTCCCAACACCCATCGGTGACAATGAGCTAGTGGAGTTACTAAAGCTCAACCTACGCTTGGACCTCCGTAACAGTTTACTGCATCTTCCAATCACTTCTGTGCAGATGCTGCGTACTTATGCCAGGCGACAAGAAAATCGCGACGCACAACGTGGTGTTTTTAAGCCTCACGCGCGACTCTCATCTAGCCAATGCCTTGTAGAAGAGTTGTGCCCTCGGGAAGCGGAAAAGACGTGAGCAATATTACGACCAGAGGATTCCTCTTGGATGCGGGAAGATCTCTCCTCGTCTGTGGATACCAGCGGCTGCAGCATAGTAGCTGCATTGAAAAAGACCGCTGTGTGCTGGAACTGTCGGAAGCCAGGACATCGTTTTGATGTGTGCCTAGTGGAGCGCTAAGTTTTCTGCTATAGTTGTGGCAAGCTCGACACTTACAAGCCCAGCTGTCTAGCATGCAGCGATCCAAAAAACTGGTCGGAATCGAGACCTAACCAACAGCAGAGGCCTCCCGGACCGCGCCACAATCCCAAAGTTTAGGCGATTCATGGCCAAAAAACCAGGCACCCGAGGATACCACGACCGCAAGCGATCCCTCCCCAACAAATCGCACTACTGACAATCCTATCCGTATTTTTTTGCGTGGTAATCTTCCCAAACTTTGTCTCTCTCCTTCTGAGGATCCACTTTATGTACAGGTCAGCAGTCATGCATTTCACAAACCTTACCATGTGCACATGAAGGAATATCGGCGAGCAAGAGAGCATATTTTAAGTGTGGAGGAGATTTCCCCAGAATATCCGAAGAGGTCCACATTATGACTGAGGAAATTCTGGGAGAAGGTCATGTGCAACAAAAACCTATACGTCTCAACATCCATTGTGGACCAACCCACTGACGATTTAAGGTCGTTTGCCAATGTCATACTGTTCGACAACAAACAGGTGCGTCGGTTAATCGATACTGGAGCTAGTGTAAGTTGTCTGGCATCAAATTTTGCAAGAAAAGTCCTGGCCAACCCCCAACACCACGTTGAAAAATTAAACGTGAACCTAAAGACCGCGGACGGCACCAAATATGCAGCTGTTAGCAAAATCACAGGCTTCGTTACCTTCCGTGGTCCAACGCACACTATGTCCTTCCTTATCATACCAACTCTGAGTCAGAATCTATATCTCGGTGTGGATTTCGTCCGCCTATTCTGTCTCGTAAAGGACATCTTTCGTGAGGATCGCGTTCTTCGCGATAATGATGCAGTGTGAACCTTGGAACCAGTCAGTCCTCGCCACGAGCTATCATCGGCACAGCAACGCATGCTCAATGCGGTCATTGCCAGGTTTCCGTCTTTTTTCTCGAGAAGGACTGGGCCAAACTACATTGATTTCGCACGTCATTGACGTGGGACCCAGTCGGCCCATAAAACAATGCGACTTGCCGGATAATCTTTTGTTCCTAGAATCAAGCTTTTGTCGCCTTTTGCCTTGATGCCAAATTGGGTGACGAGCAATAGGCGCAGGGTTGATTCCAGAGACAAGGGATAATCCTACCGTTAACTATGAGTTTGCTTCGATTACAAAAGTTTTTAATTATTCAACCGTTCAACGATGGGTTTTTCGAATTGTTTACATATCAAGATGAACGAAAAAAATGTATTTGTAGTTGCACATTGTTGATTTACCTTAAAAATAGTAAAATTCATATTTAAAAAAACACCGACCTGGAATCGAACACACAATCTCATGATTGCGGACAAGGTGCGCTGCTCCTTACACTGCACCGCTTCTGCCTGACGTAAAAACTTACTAAGTTAGCGTCGATGCTAAAAACTTTAAACGTTTTTTCCCCTCAAAATCGGCGGGAGGAATCTTTAACGTCTTCTACTTATGTGCCCAATTTCATTCAGTTCTGAGAGGAGGAAATCGTGCCTCCTCCTTGTAATTTAAGCGGAACCCCTCTTAACCTAACCAACTCTATCGACGGTTGTTCCACATCGAAACAATGCCTAAATCTAAATTATGCGACAGTATCCACTTTACTGCATAGCCTACAATTCTCTATTAAAAAAGGGTTGATCTCTTTTTTAAATGGAACATCTTACTGATGTAAAATACTTCAAATGCCGTGAATGTTCACTAGTATCTATTCCTGGGATAACCATGATTCAGCTTGATTCCCCTGACAATAGCTGCGAGGTGACAGATTCATATGACAAAGGAGCAAGCGATGCTGCTACCCTCTTAACTTTTCGTCGACATACAACTGATATGAGAAATTTGCAGCATGCTATGTTTCAACCTCAAAGAAATAAAATCGGTCATACTGCTCTGTAGAGGGCTGGCAAGACAGTACCTAAAAAGTATGCCAGCTCTCATATCGAAACTGCCCTTTCTCCATGTACCTTAACTGATGCTGTTGAATCTGAATCCAATGTTGTTTCTAAATTGGACTTATTTATCGCTTCTTCAATCATTTCAATTCATCCTTCTGGTGAATGCTTGAAACATTCTGCTATTGATTTTCCACCTTTCTTCCTCGTAATTACTTCCTTGATTTCAGCTACCATTGTTGCTGGACTATTTGGTCAACTTAAAAAAGAAAACGACCATCAAATCTTCAATTAAGTTCGGTTTTATCTCGACAGATATCCTTGTTAGACCTTAAAAGTAAAAATTTCTTACCGAAGTCACTAATTGTGTTAATTTGAAAATCGTCTCACCATTTTCAAATCGTCGTGGGGTTTAACAGGAAGACTTCCTTTTTAGAGAGTTGAATTTCAGTGCCTTCCCAGGGTAATGATTTTCTATGACAACGCAAAAGACAGACGGTGAAAGTTCTAGTTTATAACGACTGTTGGCTTAAGATTCCTTCCTGATAAAAGCCAGATCTAATTAAAACCTCTTCTAATCTCTGAGTCCTGACGATTTTTTTTTTGATTCACAAAAGCCTGATCGCATGAAAATCTCTGATACAATTCATCAAAGTCGTGTAGATATCCTCGAATACTTGGGACAAAACTATTTAAAAAAGATCGGACAGTAAAATAGTTTAACCGCTTCTAGGATTATTTGGATCGTCGTAGAAAATGAGATATTAAATTAAATTAAATGAGATATTAAATTAAATTCAATCTACAAATAAGGATATCTCAAACCTCTCCAGTGTCCCCCGAAAAACAGAGGTTCTTAGGCGAGAAGTGCCTTTTTGGATATAAAGACTATTTTGGCTTCTTTCCAATGCTGTGGAATATGCCTTGACGATAACATTTATCCAAAGTCGCATCTCACCACGTGAAATATCGTCCATGCCGGACTGTTGGCTGCCATTTACAGGTATCGTGATTGACTGTGTATATATCGCGTCTACATTCTCAAAGGAATTCGTGTCCATGAAGACACCAAATATTTCAAAGGTTGATTTTTATCCATGCTTCATTTGTGTCCTCCACAGTTCCTGTGAATGAGGGCGAGTTCGTCAGAATTTTACTACTGAAACGACTGGCATCCTTGAGGAGCTTGCTTTATCAGCGCAAAAGTTCTTTCTGAAATTTTTGGATTTTCTCATGAAACTCCTTTAATTGAAGTACATAAGAAGACGCTTTAGTCTGATCGAAAAAAATTCTGCATTTCCTACGCAGCTCCGAAATATCCCTGTTCCATCGAAAGCGCTCGCACCTCCATCTGGTCTTCGTCAGATTGTATGAAAATTTTCTTGCTTCATTGAAGGCAGGTCTTAGAGTCTCTACACATTCTTCCAGGTCTCTTATGTCTTCTATCTTAGAGTGTCCATGCTGTAGCGCAGATCCAAGTGCAGATTGATATTTGCCCCAGGGTAGGAAACTTAAAGCCGTCTTCTTAATTTTCTTGTGGGGTTGAGGGATACTGTCTGTGCGTCCTGTCATATTGAGTCCACAAATCTTGTCCTTGATGTTTACAACTCAAGGTTCCTGGGGCAGTGCTACCTCCACTCTTTTCTTAAACAAATGAAGAATCAGCGCAGCCGAAGACGCCCTGGAGTGATGGAGTTTGATCTGGACGAATCTCAGCAGATTCAACTTACCATCGAATAAGGACATCCCCTCTTTTTTGACTAGGTCGAGCGATTGAAGAGAAGTTTAAGCCAGCTTCGTTGAGAAGGTAGTGCTTGTTCTGTCATTGGTGAGAATATCTTACTCGGGGAGATCGTTGGACAGACTTTTTGAATCCTCAGCCATCTTCTCAGTCTTTCCGTTGGCTTTATTGCTTTGCCAGTACGATCGTTACATTAGGTTCTCAGGAAGATTGTCGAGAAGCCGTTACTAATCACGCTGTTTCTGGACTCAAAAGGAGCTAGTCAAGATTAAAGCAGCCTCCTGTCGAATCTTTCAGTTATAAACTGGAAGGCTTGAGTTCCTGCACTGAATGAGATCAGCAATGTGATTTGGCAAGGATTGCGCGACAGATATTCACGCTCTGGATGTTGGTTGATTAAGGATGTCGTCTTTGGAAACTACTTCCAACTTTGCTCCGGAGCAGGCTTCTTCCAATATGCCAATAGTCTGCCAATGTTCTACATGATGTGGTCCTGACACCAGCCAGCATCTCGATAGTTTGATGCAGGACCAAATTTTTCGAGAAATGTGAGCTACTGCTTCTGTCAATGATACGTTTTCTTTAGCCATCTTGCTGAATGTCTTCTTTTTCATTGAGTTGGACGTGGGAAGCCTAGTTCCTTTCGGAGTCTGTATGGACAGCGAAGCTGATTCGGGACGGTTGTCTGATTCGAACTGTAGCATTTATGAGTCGCTTTTATAGGTGCTTTATGGACCTCCATAAACAGAGGTTTTGTCCACCCGTGAGCGACCGTCTAAAGGTGGATTATTTAACGTCTTCAAGACATTGAAGGCAGCCCATCTGTCCTTAATAGTTCTCTCTTGTGGGGAGGGGTTAGGACTTAGTTTAAGGATGAAGAACTAGAAAAAATGCACCGTGATGATTTTCACTGGTGGTTTTTCAGCCTAGGATTTTGTTCCATAGTCCAACCAGAATCTTGGCCGCTTCTAATGTCTGGAATCGCTAATTCTCTTGATGCCATTTTTATTGAACATTTCATTTTATCGGTTGCCTTCTAATCTATAGATTGGTTAATTGCTACCGATTATTCAGAACCGTTTCTGACGTGTTCCATAAATATTGAAATCATAATCATGAGAGACATTTCACATGCGTGCCACCCTAATACACTCCAACCGTTATTTTGCATGTATTATCAAAAGAGGGACAATGGCAATTGACTTTTCATCTTCGATGCTATTAGTCGCCCTATAATTTATTGGTTATTCGCTTGATTAGAAAATTATAAAGTGCACGTCTCAAAGAAACCACCCATTTTCTTCGGATCGCTATCATTATAATATGACCCCTGATCAAGTATTCTGTAGTTAGGCCGGACTGGAAACGAAGTGACGCAGCTGTGATCGTTGTCACAGCTATTAATTTATGATATATCGTCACCGGTTAAAAGGTTCGATCCCAAAACAAAAAGAAGACATGACGAATTAACAAAAAAAAAAAAGAAGCCAGCCGCAATGGTAGTGGTCTTGTGATTGTCGTCCCGTCTGTCATCACTTGAACGCACCAAACCCCATGAGGTGACGTGGAAAAGACATAGTTTTCCGGAACAAATAAATTATTCTCTATGTGGAAACTGATAATTTTGATAAGTACTAATTACAATTCAAAGGCCGTCTGTCATGCACGCTTGTGCATTCACAACTTACCAACATATTAAGGCATGTGTGTGATATCAATTTGTATGTTTTCTTTGGTAGTCGTCGGACGCTTTGTTGCTACTCTGATAGTGACATGTTTATTGAAGGGGCAATGAAGTCTTGGAAAAAATATCTCTCAGTGTAGTTTTAATATCAATTGAGGATATTTTTAGTCTGTAATTTGCAAGCATGGCAGTAAAGGATAATTAAAACTAAGGTGCAAATTAGCATCTAATGAAAATATCTTGGATACATGTACATCTGCCAAAAGTCTTTGTTCTGAAATGCACCTTAGATCAGTAAAGGACGATTTAATAATCTCAAATTCTGTAATTCTTTCTGGTTTGTTTCTAGATGTAAGTTTTTCAATAGTAGAATGACTCTGTTTCATCCAACTTGGTGTGAAGAATGTCTAAGCCCTGTTTTTTATTTTTCTTCTTGTTTTTGTTCGTAATTTTGTTCGTGTTTTTGTTCGTGTTTTTGTTCTTGTTTCTGTTTCTGTTTTTGTTCAAATTCATATTTTCTTTAGAAGTGTCCATAAGAAATTTTAATACTGAAGTCCTGACAGTTATTTTTTAAGAGACGTAGAAAACTACCCCCGTACAGATCGATTCTAAGGGTCGTTTCCCGTGGTGTTTTTTTAACGGGCCACTTTTCACTTGTTCCTATCTGAACGGGCGAGCAAATGCCCCGATTCTGTCCGTAACACTGCGAGCGACATTTTTACGGGCGCGTATGTAGTCAACGTACTATTACCTTACGCCCATGGAGCTACCGACTTGGGATGGTGGATAATAGGCGTCATTTCAGGAGTCGTCTATCTTCCTACGTCTTTTTGGCGCAAGCTGGTGTGACGCCGCGCGTAAAATCACGCACGATGGGAAGCCATCAGTCTTAACTTCTTTATCTGTAGGTCAGTCTTGTGCTCAATTTGTTTTAACCTTTAATATTCCGAGTGAGGTCTAGGATTTTCCTGCCATATTTTTATTGCAACGCCCGATGGTGATTTGCACCGCGCCGTGGAGTAATCCAGTAGGTGAACGTGCGCCAAGTACGTTTCCAATTTTGAATACGAACGTATCTATTCTGCGTACGAACGTATCCATTCGGCGTACGCATCTATTTTTCATCATTGTGGTAACTGACGATCCCACGTTAGATTTTACGTAGACAGTACTAGAAATTCCTGGCTTGATTTTTAGAATATCATGACAAAAATTAGTCGACATGAAATTGCACCGAGATATGTTGCAGGAGTAGAGTAACTCCATCTTGACCAAAAAAATACGAGCACTTGGATGCAAATTCGTCGATAGATAACCCCGCCTGCGTTAGAAGCTGCTCCCTAAATTTAGCAAAAATGCTACCTTTGCCCAAGATCAAAAGATGAAAAGACTAGAATTGTCCGTGAAACATGTCAAAAACCATTTGCATGTCACATTCCATGAGGGTCGTTCAATATGTCCTTAGCATTGGCGGGCCGCCTTAATTATTTATGTGATGCCGCGTGCAGTGGTTTCCGCAGAAATCTGCTGCAGCCTGATGGAAGGTGGTGACAGGACATTGTGTGCCATGTATCAGGAGATAATCAAAGAGGGTTTGGACTGTATCTCCACTGCTACGAAATTGGTGTCCTGGTCACTGAAATTATACAAAGCTTTAAACTTTAAGCCGTCCTTTATTATTACGCAAACTCTTAGTGTAGCTGCAGTGTTGATGGATACCTACTATTCGGAAGCATGGCATGTTGAGCCCACAAACCTATTTTCTACAATCCAATGTTCCTGGGCCAGAATTATCTCCTTTCCTTTTAGAGCATAAGCTCCCTCTCCTTTTGAATCAGTATAAGCTCCTTTCCTTAGCGTGCAGTGCAGCAGATGCCGCTTTAGAGTGATGGAAGTTTACTTGAGGAAACCTCAGATTTGCAACTCGTGGTGTTGTCCGCCTCTTCGTCAGATAAGGATATTTTCTCTTCCTCAACTAAGTCGAGAGGTTAGAGAAAATCCGCAGCCATTTCAACAATAGAGGGGGTGCTTATTCCGTCATCGATGAGAATATCTGATTCGCAGAGGCCCGCGGTCGGATCTGTTAAGGCTTTCTCCATCACGGCATTCTCAGTCGAGCTCTTCACTTCCTTTTTCCGATTGCCGTGCTGCTTTTTCAGTACGGTCTTAACGATATACACGCTGGATGATCGTCAAAGAACCATAACATGTGAACCCAACTCTTGACTCCATTAGAGGTAGTCAATTCCGTCCGTTTTGTTAGAATGGAAAATGCACAACTATTCCCTTATTGTCTACCAGTTTTTGTGCGAATAATAATTTTCACTTTCCTGTTCAGATTGTGTTGTTGTTTTTCGCCTTTTTTTGTTTTGAAATACTCATTCTTATCTGTTCTGTCGTCGATTTTATCTGCTTCTCCTGTTCAGAAGAAGAAACATGGCGACAATTTTGCTCAATCTCTTGCCCAGCCTATCACCGATGTATGCTCTTTCTACTTTCATTGCTGCACTTGATAATCCTGTGATTACAACTATAAGAAATGGCTGTACTGATACTATCGACAGCGCCGTCCACACTCTCTCTGAAATTTCACGGTTGCATTTAATGATTCTGAAAATGCTAGTTCAACTTTCACGATTGGTGCACCTTAGGGGTCATTCATATATTGCGTAATGCAATTTTTAAAATATTTTAACCACACCACATGAAACACACACGTTTTCAAAGACACCCCCTTTTTATTACGTGAAAACTTCATTGTATCCTCCCTCAAATTTTTAAATGTATTTCAACACAAAGTATTAACAATGTAAATACTTTTGATTTTTTATTTTCGATTTATTATAAATAAAATAATTTCAATTATTTAAATTATTTTAACTTATTTTAAATTTCGTTACATAACAATTTGCTACGCCACCCTCCCTCCATGAACCATCACCTTCACATTCTTATAGCCTATTTAAACTGTCACAAAACTACATAGTTTTGGCACCGTTCGTGATTTTGATCATAATCGCGTTCAAAAAAACGTATTTTCCAAATTATCTCCAAAACGTAATTTGGACAAAATCACGGATGAAACAAGCTTGGATTCGATGTGTAGACATATGCAATAGATGTCGCTAGTTGATATTGTTGAACTCACCACTCTATTTGACTTCATCTGTGACGAAAATACAGTGTATCCAAGAAGAATGTGTTGACTGCAAGAAAAATGAATCGAAGTCAAACAAGTGTGAATGCAAAGAACTGCTTCAAATGTTTTTTAAATTGGTTTTTACTTTGGTTTTTCAAGTGGTATAAAGTCATTAATACAACTTGAAATCGTGAAAATCTTACCATCGCCTTCACATCCTTATAGTCTATTTACACGGTCACAAAATTACATAGTTATGACACGATTCGTGATTTTGATCGTAATCGCGTTTAAAATTATGTCCGGAGCGTAGTTTCGATAAAATCACGGATGAAAAATAGCTTGAATTTGACGTTGGCATATGCAATACCACTCCATACCATACCACTCTGTTTGACAAAATCTGTCAAGAAATTACAGTCCTAAATCGAATTCAAACAGATGTGAATGTAAAGAATTGCTTCAAATGAATTTTCCTTGATTTTTTCTTTAGTTTTTCAAGTAGAATAACGGCATTGCTGAGACTATCTTCATTCATAAAAGCGTTTATAAATAATTAGGCTTCCGTATTATCTGACAAACAAAACCATCTAAATGTAAACGGTCCGCGACGTTTTGAAAAGCCTCAATCATAAATACATGTTTTCGAAACAATGTAAATGGACTATAAGAGTATTATCATGAATGAAATGCCAAAAGTCTCCACCAATTTCACCTGTATTTTAATTTTGATCGGAAGTCAAAGGTACCGAAAATTGGCTTTCTTCCTGTACGATTTTTTTCGTCTATTTAACTGGACTATCAATCTGAGTCTCGGCTAGATGGTACTCTTTAAATTTGTATGTGTATTATCTAGATGTAGCGTGTCCTAAAATGTAGTTTTGTGATAGTTATTTCGTTTCAAGATGGCATGATCAAAAGATGGCCTAGAAGAATTGAATTGGAATTAGTAAGGGTTGTGTCGAGAGATGGCCTTAAAGAATCAAATTGAAATTGAGGTGTGTTTTGTTCCGAAGCGCCATGTGATAAAAGATGATCGATTCGATGTATCCTTAACAATTTTAATCCAACACAATATTGTCTGTTGCGTATTTACAGCCTGCGACAAAATCAATGCCCCGATGTAGCGCGAGAACGCCCCATCGAAAAATACAAAATGTAAACACTTAAAAGTAACTCGACAGTAACGTGTTCGCGCGACTATAATATTTTGTGTGTAACAATATTTACAGGCATTGCAACGACCACTTGTTTTCAGGTAAAACTCCAAGAAAGATACATCCAAAGACGGCAGTCAGCCAGGCAGGCAGGCATTCGTCGTCGCTCCATCTTCTTAACACCTTTCTGGGTGATTAAAGTTTTTTCCATGTTGCATGACTCTCGCGTTACACAGGGCCTTACTCTACGTGTACGTGCGTTCACGTGTTGCCGCCTTGCGATTTCGATGATTTGATATGTGTTACGTGAAAGGGATCGATCGCGGTAAGCAACCTTTAAGATACGGAAGGGATATAGGGGGACACATTTTGAAGATATACTGGTTGTTGTTGTTTTTTGTCCTCTTCGCCGCACAATCGTTGATTATCTTGAGGTGACCAGACGTAAAAACTCCAATCTGATCGATTTGAAGAAAATAAAATAACCACTCTTCGTCTCCTCGTGCTGTGCACACACAACTGTACATACATGCATATATGTGAAGCCATGAAGAGGTGCGTATACTGGGAAATGTAATGTGCCTGCCCTGTTTCTTCTTCGGCTGCCGTTGCTCGCCACTTAATTTTTTTAACGGCAGCATTACCAAAAAATTAATCTCTAAGTGAAGAAACTGGTTTCTGTGGACCTCTTAGGGATCTGGTTAGTTACACCTATGATTCTTCTGAAGCCTTTCTTCAGATTTTTTCTTGTATGTTGTTGCTTTTTTCTGTACCTGGTTACCTGTGCTGTTCTTCAGCATTTTAATAAAGAATGTTGGTGGTGTGGAAAAGTCCGTGAGGCTGCTTAAGTCTTTCCTTTCTGGTTCTTTTGTTTGTTTTGAAGATTGTTGATCTTAAGTTTCTTTTGTTGTTGCCTGGCTGATGCTGTTTTTTCGGTTAAATTGTTGTTGGTGCTGATGCTGCGGCTGCTTCGGTCGATTGGCCTGGACGGATGGACCGACCGAACGGCCGGCCGGCTCACCTATGTTTTCGTCTTTTTCTGGATTTTCGTTTTGATCAGATTCTTTTTAAAGATTCTTTTAACTCTTATATTGAGATGAAGCAGAGCTGTTCTATTCGCTTGGTTAAAATACGAGGACTTTGCTCGCTCGTTCGCCCGTTTGGCTTGCTGACTAGCTCGTTGGTATATTCACAAGTTAGACGAGAAGGCTTTCATATGTGTAATTTGACTGCTTTTTTATACACGAAGCTTGTTTTCCGTGGAAATGAGACGAAGAAACCTGAAACGAAAAAAGACTTAAGATGTTCGTGCAGACAAACAGAATGAAGAAGCATGTGATAAAGACGTAAGAACTCACAGCAGTATGCTAAGTGGGTACCTTGTTACCGGCTTTTTGGATTTTCGGTGTTTGTCTTCCTTTTTACCCCGTGGTCATCGCAGTTTTGTTGTTGTTGTTGCGGCCCCTGATGATAGCACACACCAGACGAAGAACATGTTGAAATATATTATAGTAACGAATATCTTGTTTTCACTTAATGATGGCGAAGATGAAGCACGCAGGGAATCGAAAAGAAATCAAAACTAAGAGTGAATTTATAAGGAAGATCAAGACGACTACGCGACGGTTGGAAAAAGAACGTCCATATTTTCGTATGCCTTAGGCTCCAAAAAAAATTGTTGAAGAAACAAAACAACAACTAACGATAGTGAACCATTAAGTGTTGTTATTGAGGACGGCTCATTGGATTTATGTTCTTTGTTTCTCCTTATTTTTGCCTGATTCTTTCAAATCAGCTTCTTGTTACAGTGTTAGTTTAACCATTTTTTTTTCGTTGGAAATGATTGGATGGTATTTGAAATATTGTGAGTTTAAAGCAAGCATAATTTTATTTTCTAAAATAAAACATTCTGAAATATTGGCGAAAATGTAGTAATACTTTTTTTGCACAAATATGTCTGATGGTCAAAATTTTGATTTCAACGAATTTATGAACATTTTTGTGTAAAATGAGTGAAATGAAATTTCTTGAAAAAGTCATAATTGAATGCATTTTTTTCCAAAAAGCTTTGATCACAGACCTACAAATACCCAATCCGTTTTTTCCTCGTCATGCAAGGATTTTCCGAAAAATAAGTTTGAATTTTTTGCTGATTTTTAATAATTTTTAAAAAATTGTTAAAGGCAAACGGTCGTTTGAGGTTTTACTATTTATAAACAAAATACAAAAGATAGCCGCTTTCATTACAGAATCCAAATAACTCTCAGCACCCAAGAGCTTGGATTTTAGTGCCGTCCTAATTTCTTTTTGGTTTTGATAAGGGCGTTGCCACTTTGACCAAACAAAATACAAGAAAAATAGCTTTCTATACTTATAAAGGATATTCAGCTGTTCTTATCGATTATAACGAGTTGAAATACTTGCGTCTTGTTTTATTTTGGTACATCTTCACCTTTGGTCTCTCTCTCTCTCTCTCTCAGCAGTAATCAGCCATTACAATCATTCCACGTTGCTTGGTATTTTCGATATATTTCTTGAATATCTTGATGAAATCTTTCGTTACTGACGGCACCAAGATTTTCAGAAAAGTAGTCATGAATTTTAAGCTCATGCTGCAGCTAAAATTTGCCAATTTTTCCAACTGAATTTGACAATTTCAACATTATTGGCAATTTTTCTTCTTCCAGGCATATTTTTGATGACAATCCACACTTCTTCATCGCTATGGTAGTTTTTTTCACGTAATTTTCATACTAATTTATTACATGTTCTTCTAATTTTGCCTCAGAAAATCCTTCAAATTTGAATTTGAAATAGTCTCCTTCTTTTAATAAAGCGTTTATAAATTGTTAGAAACTGTGCTGAATTGAAATCGTATTATATTTATAATCCGTGTCATAAATCCGTGCGAAGTTTCTTGTTTTGTTGCCGCCTATAAGTTCTCAGAACTTTTAACAGATTTGAAGATAATGTGATAAAGCATAAAGCACCTCCAATCTTCGTTAATTTGACTGGACTATAAGTTTCATTCGATCTTTCCTTTATCAACTGTACCCATGGATGAATAGATTTTTTAGAACAGTTGGTTCCAAATATCAGCATTTGCGTCGTCCACATCCTTGAAATTATAACCTGAAGCTCATGTTCGATCTCCTATGACGACGACTTCATACGGCAAATGAATTTCAGAAGAAGTCTCTTCTCAATGTGTAGAAGAACAATTACAACAAATTGGAGACCGTAAATGAAATCTAACGTGGGCATTATTTGAAATTTTGTTCGGATTGTTAGTTTCTCATCAGGCACTCCTGGTCAGGAACACCTTCTCAATTCCACATATAGCATTTCTGATAAGGTCCTGAATATTTCTCTGCGTTACATGTCTGTCGTCATTTTCATCAAGCATATCCGGTCGCGTCCTGATCATGTTTAGGTCAATTTTTCTAGTCGTGCTAGTATACGGGAATAGAACAGTGCGGTTTTAATACTGCCTTCTAGGACATAGTTATACTGCGATTCCTCAAACAGTGATCCCGATTGGAGGTCTGGGAATAATTTTATTGGGTGAAACGAGATCTATTCAATCGTCCGCCAATGTTTGGATCATGACATCAGGTGGATTGAGAGTGAAGATTTCATGATTTCGTGGGGTCTTTCTTAGTTTAAAAAGTGAGACCATAAAAACTGTAGCTGCATGTTGGTCATAACCACAGCCACGACGTTTCATTCAACCAGGATTCTCAAGAAAACCTGAAAGGAACTCAGTCTTTGCTTTAGAGTTTTATTTTGTCCCATGTACTGGGTGTACACTCTATCTAGGTTTTGAGTTTGAATTAAAATGTATCTATTTGTTTCCTGTTTCCTCAAAATAATGAAGCTTATTCTGCTCGGCAAATAGTGAAAAGCAGAATCGTGACCAAGACCATACCTCCGATAGCAAGACCAAGACCAAGCCTTAACGCTTAAGACCAAGACTTGGCTTGCAAAAACCAAAAGCGAAACTCAAAATAGAGTCTTAATTGTGAAAGTGAAGAATATTTTTTCTATAATTCGTGTCTTTAAGAATATAAACATGACTTATTGTCCAAACAACGAATCTATGCAAAATGAGAGTAACCAAACACTGAATGTTAAGCTACACAAAAAATGTACGACCGCAGGAGTCTTGCAAACAAGACCAAGACCATAGATGCAAGCCCAAGATCGAGACCAGGCCTGTAGATGCGAGACCAAGACCGAGTGTGCAAGAACCAAGATCAAGACCAAGACTACGATAGTCTTGGTCTTGTCCTGGTCAACACTATCTGAAAATGTAAGATTTATTAAGATAATATGTTTTTTTGCCAGATTTTGGTCCTTTCCTTATAATTTCGGCGACGATTTTCATTTCAATTTTCTAGGGGATTCAGTGTTTGCTCCTGTTTTCCAGGGTTTTAAGTGCAGATGGTTGAGACATTTAATATAGGTCCTGTCTCTGTTCAATTTAAAATTCTGCTGTTTTTAACTTTTCTGGACTCGGTTACAGCTATAAGAGTTACAAATTGTAGAAAATGGATCTTAGGATGATGTTCATATCATTTTGTGAAAGCAACAACATCTTAAAATGGTTCCAGAAAATTCTTGGAAAAGTTTTCGAACCAACAGATTACGAAATTCATCTGTCTGTAATTATATCAACACCATTTTTTACCCATTTCCAGAACAAATTTGTTCAAATAATGCCATGAACCATGAAAAAATTAGATTTCCTCGAATGTGATTTCCTCTTTCAAATCTTATTAAATAAATTGATTGCCCGCCAAACAAGTTGTGCATTTAATCAAATCACGTAACCAATGTGATTTGATCAAATCCAATTAATTTAGTTCAGGTGTTTGTATCGCAATAATAAAATTATATGAATTTCCTCGTTGTACGATTGATCTCTTCACCACACTCCATTTAACGTTCGAGAGAGTGTGCTTGTTTGCTGCTGGTTTGCTGCTTTTGTTGACCGATTTTCTTGTTTCTACTGTCTGCCCCGGGAATCATCGACCATTACTTTGAGGGTGAATTGCGTCAAAAAAATCCAAGAAAAAGGAAACGAAAAAAATTACAACCAACCCCAAGATGTTCTTCTACCACTTGTTGCCAATCCTGTACGAATGGAGTCCGGTCAAGTCCGGCCTGTGGTGAACTAACTGGCCCGCCAATGGATTCAATCTTTAGTTTAAGTAGCCAGTAAACAATTCCGGTCGAAATCCGATATGAAAAAGACTAGAAGAAAAGTTTGTTTGTCGTTTGGATTAAATGCAACAATAAGGACGACCGCTGAACGGACTGAACTCAGAACCAAACTAAGAATATGGGGAGGATATCTTGAATGCATGAGTTTCTTCGGAATAGCCACCCCTTTCTAAACAATTCGTAGTGAAAGAAGATAAGCACTTTTTGTTTGCTGTCGGATGGCCAGGAAAAGATTATTTTTGTATTTCTTTCAATTTTTCGCTCTCATTGGAAAATGTTTTTTCTTCCCTTGAATATGGGACTCTTTGGCTAGAACCAAGCAAACAATTGAAAATCATGCCATATTTACACAACGCCCAATGCAATGATATAGAATTTTGTTTAAAGGTTTCCCAGAAATAAACAGAATGTTTTTTTCTATTTTGAACTGATTACAGTGATAGAGATTTTTTCTGCTTTAAAGTTTTGAAATGTTTCCTAGAAAAATTGAGACTTAAATAAATAAATGAGACATTAATGGATGCAGGCCATATTGAGATGAGTTTGGCGGTCAATTATTTCTTATTATTATTTTTCTATGCAACGTAAAAAAAAATGTCATGCCACGATGAAAATATAAATAGACATGAATATCAAGCAAAGTAGTAGAAAATCCACCGTGCTGAAAACCTGCAAGCCACCCACAGTTTAAACCACGCAAACTTTTGGGAGGACCTAGCAAACGCTGACAAGAAATCACTGTTGAAATTTGCAACCTAGTCGCTAAGGTCGTT
The DNA here is from genome assembly GCA_963942545.1 of Oxycera nigricornis. Classification (NCBI taxonomy): domain Eukaryota; kingdom Metazoa; phylum Arthropoda; class Insecta; order Diptera; family Stratiomyidae; genus Oxycera; species Oxycera nigricornis. The sequence continues at coordinate 5,925,769 of OZ012664.1, forward strand.
TAACCGTGAAAGTTCCTAGCCACGAATTGAGCTACCGCACTATTGATGACGATCTTAACAATTATATGAAAGCCTTTTAGGTAGTGCTTATTCTTCTCCGGTAGCTTTAGAAATGGTCACCGGTATTCGTTTGAAATTCACCAATTTAACCTCTTGATTTAAAATTGAGAGTAAAGTACATCAACACTTTAGAACTACTATACGCCTCCCATACTTACCATGCAAATCGTACACAAAACTACTTTCTTCATAAGCTTGTTGAGGTCCTCCATTTGATACTCAACTATCTGTAGCCAAAAAAATGGTTGGTAACGAAGGCGAGATTCTTGATTCGGTATTCCAGGCAGCGTCCTTAATTTTATTTAGCATTTCCCCGTGAATTTGTGTGCTTTCCAAATCAAATTGGTTACCATACAAAACAAATTGGTGATTTTTCAAAGCGATTTGATGATTTTCAAATCAAATTGATGCTTTTCCAAATGAAATTGTTGACATTCCAAATCAAACTGGCGTTCTTTGAATATCAATTGCATTAAAACAGTTCTGCTCTTTCTGAGAGCATCAATTTGATTGGGAAAATCACCAGTTTGATTCAGAAAATAACTAATTTGATTCGGACAACAAATATCATATCATTCAATCTCAATGGATCATTAATTCTCAAAGGGTAGAAGTACAGATTACCAACCAATTAAGAGCATTTCTCCTTCAATTTCGGTGTTTTTTGAATCAAATCAACTTTGATGATTTTCCAAGTCAAATTGGTGCGCTTCCAAATTGAATTCGTTCGCATTTAAATCAAATTGGTGCGCTTAAATCATGCTCAGGACTATTAAGTAATTGAAACTTACAAACGAGCTGAGCCGGTTTCAACATATGCATTTTAACTTTGATTTAGGAGTTTTCCGAATCAAATCAGCTATACTCTGAATTAAACAGGCGATTTTTCAAATGAAATTGACATGATTTCAATTTAATTCGCTCGCTTTCAAATCAAATTGGTGCGCTCAAATCATGCTAAGGACTATTAAGTAATTAAAACTTAAACAAAAAATTTACTTGGACGTTTTCCGAATCAAATGGGTTATTTTCGGAATAAAATTGGTGATTTTCCAAATCAAATTGGTGTGCTTCCAAACGGAATGGCCCGCTTTCGAATCATGATAAGGACTATTAAGTAATTAAAACTTTCAGATACTAAACTTAGGCGTTTAACGTACCCAATCAATTTTTCTGAAACAAATTGGTGATTTTCCAAATCAAATTGATGCGCTTCTAAATGGAATTCGTGCACATTCAAATCAAATTGGTGCGCTTAAATCAAGCTAAGGACTAGCAAGTAATAAAAACTTACAAAAAGACTGAGCCGGTTTTAATTTATGCATTTTTCCTTCAAATTATGCCTTTTCCGAGTCAAATTGGTTATTTTCTAAATCAAGTAATGTTCCAAATCAAATTAAAACTTTTCCAATCCAATCGGTATTAAAAAAGCGCCCAAATTCACACAGATAGTCACCAATTTGATTTAGAAAATCACCGATTTGATTCGGAAAACAGTTAAACTGAATTGGACATTCTATATTTCAAAATAACGACTGACAAAATCAATTGTAGTTGTCACGAAAAAAATCGCGGTCAACGATTTGTAATCAAAATTACAGTTCGCACTAAAGACCAAACGACAGGCTAGCTTAGTGCCCTCGAGGCATGCCTACCAAAGAAACTCTACGATTTGAGTTCTTCATCCTTTACATCAAGTAAATGATTTTGAAGTTCTAATTTCGAATGAGTCACATGGGTAATCTAATTTTGAGAGTTTAGCGGTCCAAAAATGTTGGCTACTGAAAACTTGGACGATTTTATGCTTTCGAAAGACAGTTTCAATCATTTCAGGTATCCATTGTATGCATCCAAGCAAATGTGGAACGTCTCGGGCGACATTGATCCCGAAGCAGTTTTTGTAATCCATCAAAAGTCGAAGATTAAGATATTTTTCCGTAAAGGAAAGGTGCTAGACTTAACCAATTCAAGAATGTATGCAAAATAGAGAGTTTCTTTTTTTTTGGACAAGCTTATCCCGATTAGAGGCTCCTCCGCCTTTTTTTTAAAGCTAACCTGAGGTTAATCGAGAGTGATTTCAAGTCAAACTTTCATGATATCGTGAAGTCTTTTTGTATTTAGGAAGCAGGACCATAAAGGCTGTAGCCATCACGTTTCAACCAGACAGGATTCTCAAGAAAATTTTAAGGGAATATTTTAGATTTCGCTTCAAAAGTCGAAGCTTTTCTAAAGTAGACGCTAGAACATGCTAAACTACACCAATTCAAGCATCTATGCAAAAGAAAGTGTTTCTTTTTTGAAATTTGGGTCATATTTCTGATAACCCTCAATTTTAATGCTCTTGAAAAATGGATCAGCCTAATTACTTCATGATTGTACGACCTATAACTATCATTCCTGCTAAACCCAGTTGTTTTAAATACGAATCCTTTTATTGAAAGAAAATATGATCCTTGAGAACTATGTGATGAACTGTGACTCCTCTGATGAATTTATGTTACTTTACAGCCATTGCATTTCCATCTTCAAATAAAAACCTTCAATTGAATTGTTGCTTCGGTTTAGGAATCCTACTTTTGGACTCTGACCGATTCATTGAGGACGAATGAACGTTCGATGGACAGTCTTTGTTAAAGTTTACACGCTACACTTCGTAGTCGGAAGCGTTTGTTTCCAAGACATAATTGATCGCTACTCATAACTTCGCTATATGGTCATCTCTGAAAATGAAACAATTAATGAACTTTTGATAATCCAAATTAATCATGTGGCAACTTTTGCGTCCTAGTTCCATACATGAACTAAAAATTACTTTCAAGCACACAAAGCCCACTCCAGGTTGAAAGTTTGTCCTTCGAGCTCAGCTCTCGAAATTTTCAAGTTGATTTCATTCGAAAATTTCACATTTCCATAGTTTGAATTATCAACGAGTTGTCACTTATCCCTTTTGTTCTGATGTCACATTCATAGCTTTCGTGGAGCAGACAATTGTTTGTCCTAGAAGTGATTGCAAAACTGAACCGAAGGATATACAGCTGTCAACTGTCGACTATTGTTGCATACAAAAAGGATGTCATCAACATTATCATAGTTTCTCTATTATGATTATGATTTGATGCGGACTTGCATGGACTACGTGAACAGTCCAATAAAAGAGGAAAAGAACACGATGATACCGTACGGTATCAGGTTGATGGTGGTCTGAACGTGAAGTGGAAAAGCACCAAGTACACAAATCAAGTCATATGAAAAGTTCCAGTTGGTGGGACAAAAACTGTGACTGGGGGCGGGAGTTGTTCAAGCAAAAACAGCAAAATTAAAAGACATCGTAGCATCTTTTATGCTTTTGTTTCCACAATATTTTCCTATTCATAAGAACCGACTCCATATAGCATTGTACTTGGGCAAGTCATGCTTGCTTGGCATTCATTCTTTTATATTTTCGTCCTTACTCTCATCAACTGTAGAACGTCCACGGAGCGATACAATGGAAATGTATTGTTTTCGTTTTAGTGAAGAAGACGAATAAAAAACAATTCTGTAGGATTTTGTCTAGTACAAATAGTTATGGCAGTTACGATGGCAATTTATCCAATGTAACACTGATGCCTGCCTGCAAAAGGGTTACATCCAATGTTTGCATTTTGCCTTGAAGCAAAATTGTGAGTTCAAGAATATCAACCTTCGCTTCTGAAAAGGTTTCTTATGTTGGTGACGAAATCACCTGTCATGATTAAGAAAAGTGTGCTCTTTTGCGCCGTTTCATTTGGTTCTTATTTGGTAGGTGATAACTAGGAGTCAAACAGCGATTCAGGATGACGAAAATAAATAAAAATCCGTACGGACGACTCTGTTGTAAGAAATTGGTTCAAAATTAGAATAGGAAGAATAGATGGATCCGCACCTTATCATCCTTATCTGAACGAAGTTTTTACGAGACCAGTTCCTTTTTTTTAATTAGCCCAAACAAGGCTACAATGAACAATCTGTGATTAGAAATTATGTTCTTTCTGTCCTGCTGACATATTTAAAAGCTTCAAAATCCAAAAAAAATATAGTAAGTTAAAAATGGGTGAACTCTGAAAATTTGAAGGAGTTTTGTCTCTCTCTCAGTTCTGGAGCGTTAATTGGACCAATATTAGAATGTTGCACATGTGAAAATGAACACATTCAGGGTGTTTCCCAAAAACGTGTCGCCGAAAAAAGCATGGAAATTATTATGAATCGTTTAGATTCAATTTATTTCTTCAGCTACTTAGTTGTACATTTTTCGTAATTATTTCAATTTGGAATCCAGTCGCCGTTCTTATCAATTATCGCCTGACAACTTTTCGTGTAACTCTGACTCAATTTCTGTGCGTATTCCATAGTAAAACTTTGCCATGTCCTTTTGTTGATCCGCGTGAGTGTGGTTATATTTTACTCTTACTCCTTCATATGTGACCATACGTTTTCTAGCGGGTTCGCGTCTGGACTTTGTGATGGTTAATCCAAAGCTGTGACTTCGGTTTCTTCTTTCCAGTTGGTAAAGAGACGACGCCGACGTATAGGATCGCGATTGTTAGCTTCATGTAAACTTACAGCAGATTTAAGTACACCATTTTTATAAAGTTTGATCAGTTAATACTGAGCATTCAGAGTTTTCATAAAAACGATTAACTTCTCGAACCCCCCTCTCCAAGATGCATCCGTAAACGTGCATCTTTGCTAGATGATTTACTGTATGCCATATAATAGCGTTAACACATTGACCCATCATCAGTACGAAAAGCGTCATCAGCACGAAACTTCAAATGACGGGGTGACACACATGTTTTCGTCATTGGTGCTGTCATTATCATTCGGTCGTTGGTGTCGTTTCGATGACAAACGTCAACTGTCCGCTAATGGCACGTCAGATTTGGTTCGAAAATATTAAACAGCTGATATAAATAATGTCAAATTCTATTCACGGCAGATGGTTTTTCATTATTCTACCCACAAACATAGATGGCAGTTTTTCGTACTTATCGAGATAAGTATGGCCTTTTTTCGTGCTTATCTCTCTGCCATTATGATGGGGTTTTTTGTGCTGATGAAACTTTTCGTACTGATGATGGGTCAATGTGTCAACGCTATAATTCTTTCAGCATCTCTTCCAGTATTTATGTGAAATCAATGATCAATCATCAGCAAAAATCCGGGTCCAAATTTGGCTTTACCCAACCAAGTCTCTTTTCGGTATGCTTTTCGGTCAACAAATGCTTCGCAAGTGTGCTTCTACTCTTGATGTCATATTCTTGCAATCTCCGCCTTCTCGTACTAGTTGATACACTAACTTTTTTGTTCAGCAGGTCCTGTCTCACATTTCGGCACTGAGTCTGCGGAGTTCCTCCCAAACAAGCTACATATGACCTTGTCTTGCCTTTCATAGGTCGCTCTTTTAGGACCTCTACCTGTCTCATCGTGAACATTGCCAGACTCTGTAAAAAATTGTAACCCACTCCTTACCGAACTAAGCAGAAGTTTTAGTATGTCTTGCAGAGCCTGTGCAAAATTCATTTATGGTCCTTTTGGATGATTTATCAAGAACTTGGCTTCAAATCGCCTTTTATATATGTCACTCATATTTTTAAGACGTTTTATCTTTCAAGTATCGAAAGGTTTTAAACAGTAGGACTTAACGCGTATATAGTGCAGGCATTTATTTATCCAAAGACACGTTTTTGTGAACCACAGTGTCAGTCATCAAAAATAATCATAGAAGTATTTCAAATTTCGATGCAAAGAATCAACATCGTTTGATTGAGTTTTCTGGAACATGTTTAGTAAAACTCATATATAAAAATAAATTAATCGATCCTTAGTACGTGTTGAACGTGGCTACCTATCGATGTGATTTAAAGCCACGGACCTCCTCGGCTGCGGGTTTGTATTAGAAGACAACAATACATCCTTCCAACCAATGTTAGAATGGTCAAGATTTTGACGTCAACTGTGCATTTTGGGCTGACAGGATGATTTTTATTGTAATGTGTCTCAAGTTCAAGTTTCTGGGGTCGTAGCTTCAATTTCTTGGGCTTCATCTTGAAACCAAAAAAAGAGAGACACCTCCATATCTCAGAAACCACGGGTTTCACAAGAAAGTTAAACTCCCACTTAACTGGACTATTTGCCTACTGCGGGCAGACTCTGTCCATCTTTCGGTTTCGACACCCGGGTGAAATCGGAACTTCACATCGAGCCCTCAGAGATGCTGAAGAAGTCTCCATACTCAGAAGTATGACTACTTCAAGACGCGTGTTTGAGGGTTCTACTCGTAATATGGGTATTAGACCACAGCAACCATGTTTGCACTGCCCCAAAAGGATCCTCACCGCGTCACTTTGACATATGAGGTCTGATCAAAAAATACGATGAAAGAATTTTTAGAGCCAAAACTGATGATTTTATGTCATACATATGTCCGATAGCTGGATCCGCTGAGACACAGACTGTATCAAGTTTGATTACGTTATGACTAGTTAGTCAGTTTCCAGAGCCGCTAGAGTGAGGTCGTGTTTTCGCGTCTGTCACGCAATATTGATTTCGAACAACACGCCAACATTAAGTTTGATTTTAAGTTGCAAAAAAGTGCCAAAGAAGCTCATGAAATGTTAAAATCGGTGAATGGCGATAAAGTGGTAACTTTGAAGGCTGATTACAAGTGGCATGAGCGATTTAAAAACGGAAATAAATCGGATCAAGACGAGCAACGGTCGGGACGTCCATCGACCTCAAAAACAGACGAAAACGTGCAAAAAACTATTCGAACGCTTGCTGAAGAAGTGAACATCTCTTATTGGTCTGCGCAAAGCATTTCAACCGATAATTTGTTCTCAGACTTTTGACTGACGAACAGAAGGAAAATCGTATTTCAGTTTGCACGGAATTGAAGGATCATCGTCATCAGGACAGCGCGCAGTGCCACACGTCCCTTCTGATTCGTGAGTAGTCTAGTCCTCCATGTCCATGTAAACTTATTACTTTGTTTGAATTTTTTGATCACACCTTGTATGTTAGGCCACACATGGTAAATAGACAATGCTAAGCGTGACACTGACCAAGAGGCAGTATCAATCAGTACCCAATCAGGTAGGAAAGATATTAAAGATGACGATTTAATTTGAAATGGGACATAATAATTGAATTTGCGGTATTTTGAGAAAATACAAGAATGTAAGTCAAACGGATATTAGATGCGCAACTTTGTTCTCGATGTTTGTCAATAGATGGCTCCAGCAGTAAGTGCTGGTTGATTTTGACATATCCAAAACGTTATGAACCAAACGTTAGACATATGGTAAACAAACCGTTTTGACACATAAGCGGTTTTGTTTTTGGCGTCATATACTTTTAGTTGTGCGGAAATGTCTGATTTTGTGCCAAATAATGCGTAATTTGTGGGAAATGTTGATTTTCTTCTTTCATTCGAAGAAAATGGCGGCTGAACCACATCGGGAGCTCCAAAAACTTTACGGAGATGTTGCGCTAAGTGAAATAACGTGCCGTGATTGGTTCCGTCGCTTTAAAAAGACGGTGTTTTTGATGTTGACGCCAAAAACCTTCGAAGACGCTGAATTGGAGACATTGCTCGATGAGGATCCGTACCAAACGCAAGAAGAGCTTGCTTCAACATTAGACCCTAGACAGACGAAGCATTTCGATTATAATTGCCGTGCGAATTATAATTAGACGTAGCGTGTGTCTCTGCGAATGCGATTTGAAGCTCATTCAGACAATCATTCGGATGCTCATTGACGAATGATAATTGATCGTAAAATCAATACATCTCGCTTTCAACCTCAGCGCCATGCAGCGTAAAAAATTTGAAAACGATTGGAAAATATGGAAAATTCATATGTTTTCCAGTTGTCCAGCTGTCAAACGACATTTTGACAGCTGTTTATTGTCGAGTTATTGGTGATGGATAAGCAACAAACCGGAAAAATGACGTCAAACGTCATTCACTCCTTCGTGTGTCACTGTTTCACTGAATGCTCATTGAACGGCAATTAGCATTCGCTCAAACCTCATTCGTCTGTCTAGGGTCTTAGGAGTTATCAGCCAAGCCATTTCCAAGCGATCGCATGCGTTGGGAATGCTTCGAAAGCAAGGAACTATGATTTGAAGCCAAGAGACGTTGAGCGTGGTTTTTCGCCTGTAAACAAATGCTCCAGCGGTAAAAAGGAAGGGTTTTCGTCATCGTATCGTGTCGGGTGTTGAAAAGTGGATTTATCACAGCAACCCAAAGAGAAGATAGTCATGGGGACTACCCGGTCATGATTCTTCCTCGTTGGTAGAGGCGAATATTCACTTTGCGAAGCCTATGCTGTGTATTTGATGGGACCAGGTCGGCGTTATTTATTATAAGCTGTTCGCTGGGAACGGTATGGACTTCAATTGATGCGAATGAACCACTTAAAACGACCACAATACGAGCAGAGGCACGAAAAATGATTCTACAGCATCACACCGCTCGGCCTCACGGTGGCAAATCCCGTTAAACCCACCTGGAAATGCGCAAATGGGAAGTTCTACCACATCCGCCATATTCCCGAGATATTGCACCGTCCGATTATTATTTGTTCCGTTCGATGGTACATTGTCTGGCTGATCAGCAGTTCCGCTCATATGAAGACATCAAAAAACAGCTTCATTTGTGGATAGCCTCAAAATATGAACACTTTTACCGTAACCATATTAGAACTCTGCTAGGAAGATGGGAAAAATTATTTTGAATGATTCATTTGTAACTATTTTTTCACACATTTTCTTCAAAAAAACAGGAAGAACTTAGTTGCTCACGTAATAGTACAAGCAAATACTTTTCTATCCTTAGTTTCTTCGCAAGCAAGGAACGCGAGCAATAACTTTAATCCTATTAAAGTTTAATCGAAATTGACTTAGCTTTGACGCTCTTCCGTGTATTGCTTCGAAATCGCTGTAGACTGTAGAAATTTTTATCGAGACGACAAGCAGATACAGATCTAATTCAAATGTTCATTTTCAGAAAAATTCTCTAGGAACATTTTTAATTTACAACTACACAGTTATTACAGTTGATGTATTAGAACTTTTCCCGACTTGAACTGCACTTCATCGAGTAATACACGCAAGGGTAAAGTAGAAGGATATTAGAGCCTTGTCTTGTCCTCAAAAATCAATTTCACGCAACTCTTTATGTTCATATCTATGCTATAGATCTCTATACTCATTTGATTGCAAAAAAAATGCTGAAGAATCCATGAAAATATGTCCGCTACTCTCGAATTACGATGGAAATAAAAAATCAAATTGCACGGGGGATGATGAAAAGGCCTGAAGAAATGTTGGATTGAGAGGTCATCGCACCTCCTTCTATATGTGCTTGTTCGAGAATATAATGGGGATCCCAATGGATAATGCAAACGAACGAACGAACGAACGAACAAACGAACCAAGGGAGTTATTTGAAATGTGCAGCCATTAAAAACTGAATTCCACGTTTCAATGATGAAAATGGGGTTGAAGTAACTAAGATTTTGATAAATTTTATCGTCACCATCGATAATTCCCTTATAGGCCGCCCGTACCATGTCTTGCATCCTTAGCTCTGTTCCTGTGTTTCATTCTCCAATCGAATACACATGTCTGTATGTATCCGCATGTATGTACATGTAGATCATGAAAATTTTAACTTGTAGAGTATACGGCGTAGGGACCACACAGGAAAAATGTATGCAACCCTTCCTGTGAGTCTAGCATCTATTGCTGAAAATGAGAAAACTTGGTATCCACCCACTTCTTGAATTATTCGTTCTCGTCGACTAGTCGTTGGCTTGCTCCCTTGCCCTTTCCTACCCTGTTTCTCAGTCTCATCGCCGTTTGGCAGGGAAACATCTTTTACGACAACCCTCTTGCAAAAAGTCCTGGCTAACGTTCACTTGCCCACCCAGCCATCATCCACCTATCCTCCTTATGGCTGGCTCCTTTTCCATCAGCCACGACTGTATACGGTGCGAATAGAGACAAGTCAACCCTCAGTCACCCAAACTATTACTCTATACTATGGATGGATTCTGTTCTGGATCCGTTGGTGGTACATCGTGTCCTGAAAGTGATGTGCGCTTCGTGCACCTCCTCCGACCCTAAGAATTTTGTATTTTATCAAGGGATGGCTCTTCTAGTCGATTATATGTAAAGGAGTTATGGGTTGGGAGTCGATAGCGACGGCATTGAATCTCTAGGGAAGGAAGGAGTGGTGTGGGGCAGTTGGATACGAACGTTGCTTCTCGTATTCTTTGTCAAATGTAAAAGGATAGAGAAGTTCAGTGGGTGGTGGATTTCTCATTCGTTCAGTTCAAAAATTAAAGCAATGGTGTGGGCGGTATGTCGGTCGGTCCGTTGAATTACAGTTGCTCAAGCCGAACAGTACCAACAAATTTTGAGTTCTTCGTGTCGCTGGTTGCGAAAAGGACGACTAGCAGGGTTGTAAACAGTTCGGGTGAACTGGCTGATTGGTTGTACGATAAATTTTCTTTGCCCGATTTATAATATGCGAGACAGAGAAAAAGGATGTTATTCTGTTGGTGGTTTCCAGTAATTCTAGGGCTTCTGAATTCTTACAAGCATAACTATCTGGGCACGAAAATGTACGTACATTTGATTTTTTTCTATAAAAAAATAACAGGTCTAATGCTCTAAAAGATATCATCTACTTTTGACTCAGGTTGATAAAACGCAAAACTCTAAAATCGTATCGAATTGGTGGGAAAAGTGTTTGAAGAATTTTTTTTAAATTTGTATACAACTACCGGCAATGGTCATTTTGTTAACTTATGCATGGTTTTTTCCTGAAGACTGACCAAGCGTTTCAATCATTTTTAAATCGTTGACGATTGAAAGGATCTCACGGGAAGTTTTTCAACATTAAAGGCAGCATTTCAGGGGATACAATTCGCATTTATGATCTCTTATCATCATATTCTTTCTCTGGTTTCATCTAATTTCTTCGAGGAATACAATTGCAATGTAAAAATCGACAAACCTTTAATATTCACGGCATTTCACTTTAAACTCTTTACATTTACTTCAAATCTGAAATGTGTACACTTGTAAAATATGTATCTTTAGATTTAGCTAACCATTCACCTTCCTCACTCGGCTCCCCCCTGTTTTTCATATTTCGACAAATCTTTTATGTATAACAGCAGGGTGTTGAAAATTGTCTGCGACTGATGCTAGTCAGTTCGTTATACACTTGACGGAAAACTTTCTTGAAGAACGTTTAAACGACAGCAGGAGCAGCAACAACAACAACGGCTTGGGTAAGAGAAAAGACAATCGATAAATTGAAAGTCACGATATTTGGAAAGTTAGTTGGAAAATTCAAGATGTCCGATACAGAGAGATAAAACGTTAGGGAGGTTTTTTTAAACAGACGACATTTTTAAGATGTATCGCCCAAAGATTTGGTTTAAAAATAAAATAATTTTGTCCTACATAATTCAGTCTTGTGATTTTGGACGGAAGGAAGACGAAGGCAAACCAACGAGGATTGATTATGACCTAAAGGAGGTCAATTGTGATGAATTAGGAGAAAAATCATGGATAACAAGTTGCTTTTTCACCGAAAAATCGAATGCAAGTAGCTCATTTCATTCAGTTCAAAGTTCAGCCAAAAATATGTATTCCATCCATACCTCTTTTACGTTTTACCCGTAATCCATTGGGATGAATGCGAACGTGGGAATCACTCTAAACTGGAATGGGGATGGTTTTGTTATAACCTCTTGAAATTTTCATTAATTTCAGGCCCCACGTTGGGTGCGCTATTGTAATGAATAGAATTGTAGTCGAAAAACTCGAGACAATCAGTTTCTGAGATTTTCCAGTCCCGGAATGAAAAGACGAACGTCGTGTGTCGTACGTCGAATTGGTGGTTCGGCTTGTTAAAGATTCAAGGGTTGATTCTTTCTAGCAGACTGGATTGATTCAGTGGCTCATTTTTCTCTGGTTTTCGCCCTATCTTGTTATCGGAATATTAATCACCGTTCAGATGCTTTAACACGTGAAATCACCAAACAAATTCAATAATCACTTTCATCGAAGACTGTGTACGCGTTCAAGCCAATTTTACTGTCGCAATACAAATCCATCTGGAGAGCGACCATTTTGAATATACTCAATACAAGCAAATGAAAACAAAACAGAATATTGGTTCCGAACAACCTGCTTTTTTGTGTGAGCTGCTTTACATTAGCTTGGTCGTGAAAGTTGATACCTGACACCATTATTCTATAGCGTATTTCGTGCAAACTCGCATAATGTGCGCCGATATGTTCTCCATATACTCGACCTTATCAAGGTTCCTCTTGCGAAGAGGAGTGATAGAAGGTCCGTAAAGGAAACTAGAGATTTTGAAAGCTACTCGAATTTAAGTTCATTTTTTAGCATTGTTTCCAGAGATATATACATAAAATGTAAACTCAAACTTCAAAGGCGATTCAAAAAAAAAAACTCACCATCAGAACTTGTTTTGGATCAAATCAGTCATGATAAAATCCCGTTTTTTACAATAATTGATAATGTTACTTCATATATTTGCACATATTGATTACACCAATTGTTCGTATATCAGATCGATTTGTTTTATACTGTATCTCACCATTACAACGGTACTTGGAAATGCAGCACTTAAATATGCATAATTGATGGTAATTCAGCTCGAATTAGGCCAAAGCCTTGAGATAATACGTTAGAACTACCTCATTTATGTGACCAACGGAACACTAAGAGATGAAGTCGTTACCATACGCACGTCCGTAGTTGTTGCATATGCGCTATTATACTTATTTACAGCTTAGAGAACTGATAGTCCGGTATCGAATTCAATTTCCAAAAACTACTTGTTGCCAAACAGATTCGAACCTGGTACTCGGTGCACAGGAAAACAGTGCTCTAACCACGTAGCCGCCCAGTCTACAATAAATATGCTTACAAACTACAAAACTGGATAAGATTTCATCAAACAGTAGTCCAGTAAAATGATAATTGTCCAGTGTAATCGTTCGGAATCAAGTTTGAGTGACCGGAAACAGTTGATTTTTGTATTAATCGATGAATTTCGTCTGGTTCACCAATTTGTTTTTTGCAAAATGTTGGATCTCTCGATTACCGCAAGCTCACACTGCCTGTCTGTGTGCCATATCTCATGGATGTCTTTATATTGCACGCTGATAATAGTGACATCTATTCGTTTTCCAAAAACCGTTTGTGAAAGCAGATCCTAGACTACATGGCACTGATTTCGATTTAAGTGCATAATCCTTATTTAAACGATGAACTGACCGTCATATACTGCTTCCAGTAATCAGTAATGTGTTTGCTGACAAAGTTTCGATCTGTTTTGTTCCTTGGTGCAACTTTTCTCTGCCTGAACACAAGACAAGATCCAACATCCATCTGTTCCCGCAGTTTGCAGACAACCCATCCGATTCTTACTTTGCCAGCAGATAATGCCTTGCGCTCGTATGCTTTCCGGAGACTTTTCACATTCGATTTGCCCAGCTCTTCCAGACCTAGTTGATCCTCTTTCGGGCAGTGCGTATATCTGTCCTGTCATCCAAGTCCTTAAATTCGATTGCTGCCGACTCATCTTTACATTTGCTTCCTCGTCAAGGAAAGTTTCAACTAGCATTTGATATTCCTCGTGTTTAACAATAATCTATCGCTATGGGTTCTCTTGCTGCGTGTCACGTTTTCGTTTAGATCCTTCAGTGAAAGATCTCTTTTCATGCGGCGCAAGATGTCTGCGTAAATAACTCTGTCCTTTTCGGTGATTATCATAGCAACTGGCCCAGGTTTTTTTTTACTGCGATCAGTTGTAATTCATTCGAACTTTCTTTTTGGGTATTTCCTTTATTACGGTTCAACCAATCCCAGCTGATAAAAGCTGAAATCAGCATCCAGGACGTAAGACGAGGTTACTATTTGCAGTTATTATCGAACTGTTCAGAAATCTGTAACTCTTGGAGAAGTTAAGGGTGGCAACGAAGATGGTAATGCCGAGAGACAAGTTGAAATCTATGAAGGCTTGTTGGAATCCATGTAAATTCATTTTTTAGTATCCGGATCATCTAATCAATTGCCGACATAGCTTTTCTGTGATGGCACGCAACAAAAACTGTGGCTAGGATTGTCGCTTGAAAAAGAAACACCAAAATAACATAAGACTTGCCAGGAACCGTCAAATATCAATTTGTTTGTCAACGCGAGCGCTTTCAGGAAAACGATTTCGAAAATGTCAGATAAGACCACCAGCTGACGGCGATCGGAAAGTGGCATATCCCGGCGGAACAGAACGATCACGAATAATTCATCAAGATACGCTTTAAATGGGCGTGAAACCGACAGAACGCTCTGGTGTCTGGATTGGTGCTTGTAAAAATTAGTCGTCGGGAGTCGGCCGTGTATTTTGAAAGTAAAGTAATTAACTCTTTTACTATTGACTGCGTGTAATCCGCGAAATATTTTCTTTTCGCTTCGTTAGTTACAAATGGTTTGTGATGGACATGAATCCAATTTTCGTTTCGGGATTCGCGGTCAAGGCAATCTCGTCGCAGGAATGGACTTTATATTTTTCGTCCCATTTTTCGAGTGAAGGCAGGATTAGACTGGCTAATCGTGGCCCAGCGAATAAAGTCTCACACAATTCCGACTGGTTGATAAAATTTCCAATTACATAATCACCAATTTTAGTCATGATGAAGTCCACCCTTAAAGAAAATTAATAATCTCTAAATTTCCTGCCAATGCTGCTGTGTTTTCTGGGATGTGATGTGTCCATCATGTAAATTGAAATTATGTACCTGAACTTCCGGAAAATTTATTCAACTTTTTCCATATAATTGCGAACAATCCCATCTAATATGGATAATTAGTTACCATGCATCTAAATTGAGTCACTTGACGTCAAAACACATTATTTTCTGTCGTTAGGATATTTAATTAGGCACTTTTATATTGAGTGGTTCTTTGGCAAACTTCATATGAGAAAATGAAGTATTTTCAATTATGTATTACAGTATCATTAACGTTTAAGCAAATTGTATTAAATTGAATTTATTTATATATACATGTTCTTCATCTTATTTACAGGCTAACAAAATGGGGTTGCCTCCATTTTTTTGTCATAATGGGGACCCATTGACGACACCACCTCCTGCACATTGTGGAATACCGCCATATCAGTTAGACCCAAAAGCAATGGGTAAGTTGTTTAAATATATTTAAAACTAAGAATTTCAAAAATAAGGCAATGAACGTCAAATAAAGTGGATACCAAATGAATATTTTAATCGTCAAAAACGTAAATGTCCTTCGTTTTGTAAGCATATTTTTAAAATTAAAGCCTAATTGATAACAGAACATGTGATGTTGTTTGAACTGTTATCTACTTCAAATCTACATATTATTGTAAAATACTATAATTTAAACAATATTTTTCGAACCAATCGCACTATAAACTTGACAGGATTCTTGCGAATCGTATCATATTTGATAAAATCCAATTGAAGTGAAATTGCGTGCCCTCAGATTCAGTATGAAAAATGCACCAAGCGTTTTGTATTGCAGATGAACATTTGTTGAAGGTGTCCTTTGTCTGCCTTGTTTTTCTGTGAGTTTGGTAGGCAAATTTTATGGTGTTTTTTGAACCAAATTTTTCTCCGTAGAATTATTTTATTCCAATGATAAATAAGAATTTCTTGAAGCACTTGCATCAAACTTGAGCAACATACTCTATGTTTAGCATTAACACCTTCGAAAATAGTTGAAAACAGTTCTTGATATGAATCAGTTCCAGGTTTCTTGTTGAAAATGGATTTTGTCCGTTTTCAGTCTTTTACTACAACTATAAAAGTCGATAATTAAAAGAGGCTTTGAATGATTTTCTGTCGCACTTTTTAGTCCCAAATATTTTTCGAAACGTTGCGTACCTAAAAAATCGTTTGGAACCTTTACTCTGAAACTTGAGGCTTCCGAATAGACAAGATAAGACAGACAATACCTCCAAGATATAGAATTATGCTGAAAAATGAACTATTGGATAAAAAATATTCTCCAATTTCTGAGATGATTTGATCATTTTCTTACTTTTTCCTTCAAATCTTTAGCGTGGACTGTGCCATCAATAAGTGGCATTTTATTCTAACACTACCAAAAACAATAATATCCTTAGACAATTCAATTGGTAATTTTTTAAATGTTGGCTTGCCTCAATCATCTCTGAAAAATTTGCCATATCTTTTTAGTATGTTTCATAACGTTCATGGGAAGAGATAAATTTAAATCAAAAATCATAGCTTACCTTGTTGCGGATCAAATTACGATAGTTTTTTTTTGACTGGTCGATCGTTTTTCGTGCACACTTTTCGACAATGCACCGTTTTCAGGTCACGTCACGGTTCCTGCTAATTTTTCTCTGAAGTTCGCCGGCTTCGCCGGCTTCGCCGGCTTCGTCGGCTTCGTCGACCTCCTTTCTCAAGTTTTATGTAATTTTGACACTGATATAACACGATTCATAGGTTTGGGATAAATTTTCATATGACAAATTTAGCAATTTCGTTACAAAAAATTATATCCCAAAAGACTCTTCTTGGTAATATATATTTTTTAAATTGACTATAGACAAAACTGATAGTGCTTATATATAAACATTAAAATTATAACACAAACTGCATGAAATCCATCCTTAAACATTCTAAATGCGGTTTATAACAAGAATGTTTTTTTTTGGATTTTAGCCTAAAAATGCTGGTTTAAGTTTAGGTCACATTAAATTTGCTGTTTCGGTTCCTATTCATGCGGTTCACTTATTTTTCACGGTGTTGCCATTGACGAAGTCGCAGTGTCGCGAAAGTCTTATCTTCATTTAATCGGTGGTTCAAATCCCCATCACGACAACGGAAATTATAAATTTCAAAATATGACCGCGAAAGTAGACTTGACAGACATATAAAGTAAATCTACCCACAGTAAGCTAGCGTGAAGAGATATCGCCCTCACATGAGAAATGCCATGTACAAAGGCGTAGAATCGCGAAATTCTTATCTTCCATTTAATCGGCGGTTCAAATCCCCATCACGACAACCGGACATGTGACTTAACGGACATGTGAAGCACATCAACCCGAAATAAACTAGAACCAAACTGAGTCTGGTTTCTATAAAATTTTATGTACTCTTGGTATAAAAATCTACACATGTCAGACGTGCCTATGAAATTTAAACGCTGAATTGATGAACTCATACACATACAGAAATTGTATTTGATGAATCCTAAATTTAGAAGCGCCAACTTATGTGTCCAAAAATTTGATTGTTATTAAATCAATCCATTTCTTTTTCTCTGAATGAAAGCTGTGTTTTAGGATTTCTGCGATTGTCGTAGTTCCCATTGTTATCCTTTAAAATCACTGCAACATATTGCCATTGACGATTTAAGGACTCAATTTCAAATAATTACATTCCACATGTCATGTTCCCGTTGTCATATCCTATTTGTGAAGTCGTTCAGAACAGTCGTGAAGTGTCTCTAAAAACTATCAAAAATTGTAAACTCCTGCGAATATGTCTTCAACTATTTTTTTACTCTTTCCTTTGACTAGCATGCACACTTTTATTTGGTGTCCGTTTTCTTATTGGTATCCTCATTTTTACTGGAAATTATATATTGATATTTTTTCAATTGAAATTCCTTGGCGTGATGGCCTCAATCAAATCTGAACTTCTTCGAATTGTTGTCTCTCATCATCTCTGTTTCAGTAATTATAATCCAATTAGGATTCATCTCCTAGTTTCCATATTTTTTGTTTTGGTTTGCGTCTTCACATTATTCTTCGTTGAATATTTTATGTGTTCCTTACGTCCTGCAGCTACCATTGTGTTTTCAATAACTTTTATTCACTGATTTGTCCTTGCAAGACTTATGATGCGCTGATCCAAAAATCTTCTTGTGAAATTGGTCTCAGATTTCAAGTCATTTTCTAAACCTTTCTGTCAATGTTCGGATTTCGGGTAATCTTTGTCATTCACATGAAGGAGAAGTGTTCCTTCTTATTGCTGAAGAGACTTGAGTCAGGATTTTAAGTTTGAAAAAGCCCCAAACGAAAATTTTCTGTCATATTTGGTCTTAAAGGGGGTGTGGAAATCCCTTTAAACTGTTTTTATTGCAGGAATCGAAAGTTTAGCTATTCAAGAGTATGCTCAAAAAGCTTGAAACCGATATTCGAAGTCCTTACGTTTTCGGGGCAAGAAATGAAGTGCGGCCAAGGATACCGCACGAATGGAGCGATCGCAGACAAGCTGGGTGGGATCGTGCAGCTATCTTTCTATGAATCTAACTTTGTATGTATTGGGATAGGTATTCCAAACAAGAAGATCTATTTTTCCTGATATCCCTGTTTATATAGTAGTAATTCACAAGTCACTTCAATACTCAATTTTTGGTAATTGGTTATTAAATGCGTTTTTTCCCGAAACACATTTTTTCCGGCTGGCGTGCATTGCATCTCAGCAAAATTTTTACCGATCTTCAAAAACCGAAAAAACTGAATCCTTATTGAATTTGCGTATAACTAAACCTGAAATAGGGATAAAAAAAACTAGATTTAAAGTTTTTTTTATGACAAAAGCACGAAAATTGTCAAACGCGTCACAAATTTTGAATTTTCAATATTTTCACTCATAATCTGGCTTATCGAGGAGTCATACATACATATACGTAATATGCAAAATTTGTTGGATTGCTTCGACATCAAAATTGTGTACTCCAGCATGTACGGCAATGAGAGACTCGAACGACGGACCTCCATGACGGAACAGCTTCTAATTTTGCGAATTTCGATGATAATCCCTTGAAAAAACTACGAGATTTAGTTCAAAATATGAATAAAATGGCCTATTAATTTCAGTTAATTCTAATCATTTCTCCCCCTTCCAAAAAATCATTAAAAATAAGCCCCTTAATTTGATTTTTCCACTTAAACTTGATCAGTTGGTAACGATTCGTTGATAATACTTTTTGGTATTGCCGAAACAATCTCACTCTCGATCCTAGATTGCTTATATTGCACCGACATGTTCGCTGTCAATATTTAAAAGGACCTGTTATGGTTCATAAACGTATCCTTTTTGAATGTGTGAAGTGATAGTCGATTTGAAAACGATAAATAATCGATACATCGCTAAATCCGTTTCGAATTCCAATATCGTCGTCTTGAAGTTGTCCATATTAACATCACAAAAACATATTTTAATTACAATCTAAATTCACGACTACATATGTACATTCCAATAGAAACATCTGAAATGTTTTTACTAAGCTCTTACTCTTTTCGATCCCAAACGATAGAATAGCTTATACATCCTTTTGCATTTATATCCATCTATGTACGTTTTCCCAATCTGCACATGTGTATAATATCCAATAGAATGTCTCGCATAATAGTGCTTTTAACAAATTGTTATCCAGGACCAAAAAAAAGAGAGAAGAAAAACAGACTAAGAAAAGCTATCATGGTATTTCTGTTCAAAAATAAAAATGAAGAAAACATGAATGCCAAAGAAAATGATTGTACAGTATGGATATATCGTGTCTGTGTATATATATACACATATTCAAAACGTACAAAAGATACGATTCGTCCTTATTGAATGGTTGGATGCTTTGCCATTCAACACAAGACGATCATATCGAAAATATTCTCTTTATCTTCTTATCGGTAGCTGTAAGGCATTTTATTCTGCAGGATTTTTTTTTACCCTGTCTCAAGTTCAAGAGAGATTGTAAGTAGTTTCGCAAGATGCCGTATATAAATATTTTGAAAAGGGATTAGACAAATCGACTAATATATATTTTTTTGCTTTCAAAACTTTAGGGATACTTATCGACGATAGTAAATTCATTCAGTGTGGTTTTACGGATGATAAAATGGCATACAAAATAACATGTAAATATTTTCAAATGCATGGCCATCTATTTCGGCAGATTTTCCAGAAAGCCTACAAACAAACGGAACGATGCCATTTATCAATTAGTATCAATTCTAAAATACCACAATTGCACACACACGATACTTCACATAAATTGCATAACTCAAACGTTAACAAGTGGCATTTTCTGCGCACTCACTATTGATAAATTGATCCTTTACCCATCCGAATTCGGAATATGGTTAATTTAGTGGTTAGTTGACTATGGATAATATCTATTGTATCCACGCTTGCCGGTCCTTACCCGAAATCGAATTGATTGTATTTGTGCAGATAATTATGTTCGTCTCTGTTCCGGTTACAACCAAAATTTCTATATAAATTCTTGCCGTGCTTATTTGGGCGGCAAATATTTTTCTATTTGAAATATAATTAATGTGCCCTTTTACCTTTTCCGTCCACACTTTCCGGCTTTACGTTGCTCTCATTATAGATATTTATTCAACCATAAATCATGATCCTTTTTTTTTGTCGGTTCGCTCCCTGTTGATGTATGATTCTTTATTGTAACCTAGTCTTGAATATTGTAATGTCTTTCAATGACATATTAAGATTGATCTTTTATTTTTGATTCTGTCTGGATAGGGGAATCGCACCATAATGTGCAAGGACATTATTGAAAGTTGAATGAAGATTTTCTGGAGAGAAGATAGGTAGGTTGAATGGTCGTATTTAAAAGACCGTTCCTAGCATAGTTTTGATACGTCTTTCTTCAAAACTTAATATTTGAAACAAATAATCCATAGTGCCAGTTAATCCCGAAAAATGTCTTCGAGATAGGAATGAAAGCACGTCCGTCCACTAGAGCCTCGTATGCTTTTCTTAAGGGTTGATTTGGCTGGAGCTAGGCGACTGTCTGGTAAGGTTATGCTTATTTTTCCTTTATTGTCCGAAACACGTATGTTATAATTTTTAAGAACTATCTAAAAAAAATCACGGAAGTGATGTCTTAAAACTACATTAAAAATCTGCAGCCAAAATTCCATTGGTTTAATCTTTGCTTGGCTGTAATGCGATTTGTTTTGAGCTCTACATTTTCCGCCAAATACTGAACGGCAGTAGATCTACGCCAGTCAGAATTTGTGGATTCAGATACAGTGTAAGTATTTTCCGGAGTTTCGAAGGATGCAATTATCGGGGATCATTTGTGTCCAGCGTTCCCGAAATCATGCTTAAACATTTCTTTCAATGAAGACATATGCTAGGGCGAATAGGGTTTTGGCTTAGATCGTACTAAAGTTCGCTTCGCTCAGCTGTATATTATTTTTCGTTTGATCTGGTTCTTGTACGAAAACAAGGATATTTCAGGTTAACTTAAGTAATCTCGTTTAGATGCCCCATCGACTAGATTCCTTTTTTTCGCAAAGAACCTCGTAGCACATGGTTCGTCATACAAATTTCTAGAGTACAAGCAATGCAAAAGGACGTAGAACTGACTCAAATAGGTCAGCACACAACGAGAAGAATATTCATCACATCACCTCAGATTGAGCAGCCTTGAACTCGTGAGTACATTATCCCCAGCTGTCTGGGTTAAACGTTTCCATCTTCCAGTTGGTGAATATCAATCACTGAATCCTATTTACACTGGTTTCTTTGACGGACGGTTACAAATTGCCCGGCCTTTCATTGTACACGTGAGAGATCTGTCATCATGCATTTGGTCAACATGACTAGCTTTCTGCAATAGTATGTCAGCAATCTTATCCAGAAGTACCACACACACACGCACACACGTATTTGTGTAAATGAAGATGCAACGATCTTATATCTACGATATTCGCATCCACTTCCGCAGGACTTGCTCCAGCGATAGTATATTGCGCCGATCACGGTGCACCAATCTACGTCAATATTTATATTGGCAAGTCTTGCGACTCTTGATATATGGTATGGCATTTCCCCTTCAATTTAGGTGTTTTCCAAATCAAATTGGTGATTTTCCAAATCAAAATAGTGATTTTACAAATCAAAATGGCCGTTTTTCATTGTCAATTTGTTTCAGAAAATGATTGATTCGATTCGAAAAGCATCTAAATTCAAGGCGAAATGCTATATATCCGTATATTAGATATCTGAGCACAGTAATATAATGAGAAACTGCGAAGTAGACGCTCTTGCGCGAATTGGCACTTCATCTCATGGACTATATAACAAATCCGAATGTCATCCTCTAGCTTCTATTCAGCTAAGTACAGGATCATTCCCCAGATGGGGATGTTTTTGGGATAGGTAGTATTCTTAGGTACCCCTCCAGAGGAGTGATAAAGGTATTGTATTCAAAACGAAATGATTTTTTACCATGCGTCGGTTTATGGTGAACGATGGGTTAATCGACCAAACCCAGCGAGATTTTCGACGCCATTTCGCGGAATTAATCATCAAACAAAACTTTATTTTTACGTTGGGTTAACAACTTCAATTAGACATGCAAGTTTTAAAAAGAGGAGTCCTACTCTTTCAGCTCTATCGCCAAACAAGGTTATAATGATAGTGACGTTAGTTCTTCAGAACCTCAACTTTTCCATTTCACTGTGCGCTGCCCACCTCAACTGAGCGTCGCATTTCTAGATATCATTTAAAATTTCATTCATTCAAGGTGAGGGTGTGCCAACAATTATTGGAAGGTGATGACGATCAGTATAAGACTTTTTGCGAGGTAATAAACAGTTTGCTGGATGAAAAAACGAATGCCATTCTCTTCATAAGTGATGAAGCCTTTTTCCATCAAAATGGCTTAGTGAACAAAAAATTGAAATCCAAGAAATATACACGAGACGCCTCTATACAACCTTCGTGTTACAGTGAGGTTCATTCTTGTTGAGAACGCAATTATCGGGCCATACTCTGCAAAGAAAACGCCATCATTGCTACTCCGAACGTTGTGATGGCGTGTTAAACGATTTTTTCTCCTGGACTCAAACGTGGATGTATTCCAGTCAAATGAGTTTGGTTTCAACATTAAATTTGATATGTAGTTACAAGTGTGCTCGGTCAGAAATGTCTAGCTCACCTGATTTCTCGGCGCGGTAACATCCCTCTAGGCTCCCTGATCTATTCACCGACATATCTCTGACGTATCTCCGAGACTATCCCCTGACCTATCCCCAAACTATCCCCAAACTATCCCCAACTTATTCCCTACATATCCTCGACCTGTCCCCCCGTCCTATCCCCGACCTATCCCCGTTTGATTTTTTCTTGTGGGGATAAAAAAGGGTGCACCAGAGTAAGCCCAGAACCCGTCGAGCATTTGAAGAAGGCTATCCGGATTGGAATCAACCGCTTCCTCCGAGACATGTTGCAGAACGTAACGACGAGCTTCGGCGAAACGATGGACAAATACATTCAAGAAAATGGTAGACATATGTTCGACGTAATTTCCAAAAACTCATCATCCAAAAAACTCCAGATTTGTATCAAAATTTTAAGATTTATAAAAAGCGTCTACCTTCAAAAAAGACCAAGTTATGCTTTTTTAATACCGTGAATGATGCTGCATTGAACAGGAAATATAGCCTGGCTTCTTGGGGACACTTGCAGGGCAACCAGACAGATTTAATTGGGCTCAAAACACATCATGCAGTTCGTCAATATGAATCGTGAGACCTTAAGAGGGGCAACCTCAATATTGACGGGCCATTTTTTGATGGCCAAGCACGCTGAACGATTGGGCGTTCTCTTCAACGGCTTCTGCCGCTGTTGCAGAGGGAAAAAGTGGAAGAAACAATCCAGCGTCTTCTGTATTAAGGAGCGCCTAACCCAGAAGATGGATGCAAATCCAAGGCTTCATGTTCTCGATGACCGGCGTTGGTGGTAACAACAAGACTTCTTAGGGAAATATATCCAATATCTAGGTTTGGTCCTTTCTTCTTTGTGGCATCCAAAAGCGAGTACTAAGGAATGTCGTGCCGAGTAAATTTCTCATCCAACAAGAACCTGCTGAACGTAGCGGTACATAAACCTAAAGTCTTGAAGATCTTTCTCATAATCGCTCATAGCGCTTTACCGAAAGACCTTCGGAAAAATCTAAATAAATCTACAAATGCACCGAAACAAAATCATTAAGGATCATCATCGTCATTTCTGGACTATGATCCCCTACAAAATACTTGCCATCACAAGCTAATACCTTCCTTCTCTCTATGATGTATCGATACAAATATTTATTATGAAAAAAAGACGAATAATGGACAATCATAAGCATGAAAGAGCATCAATATGGACGAACGGGAAAAAAAGGATATATTATTTATGGAAAAGAAGAAAAACTCATCCATGAGATAATAATGATGTTCATACTCATTGTAATGATATCATATTAGAATTTAATGGACATCATCGTTGAGGCCAACATCACACTCTAAATTTGTACGTACGTATATATATATATATATATATATATATATATATATATATATATATATATATATATATATATATATATATATATATATATATATATATGTATTACATTGAAGAATCATCCAAGTTAGGGGTGAGAAAATGGGTGTGCCAAACAATAGAAAATGTAATTCCCCGAATGTCGAAATGGAGGATAATTTTCAAGGACTCTGTCCCCTTGATGCGAAACATTAAACAAGGGGGAACTTTATATCCCTCGTTATTGTAATGGTCCTTGGTTGATGACAATCCGATGTCCTTTTTGGATGATATTATTATATACATTTTTTTGTCAAGTCGTCTCTGAAATCTCTTAATGGATTCATACATATAATATATATCATATCGCACATATAATCCGTATTCAGCAATAAGATGAGTAGTTTGGCCTTTATTATATCTATTGTATGGCCGGGCTTTGTTGATGTTTTGTATAAAAGAAGGGAATCAACAATTGATGTATATGAATAGCTTATTTCATACGAGAGTTATTTGTACGTAGTTTGTTTTTGATATTTATAGTAAATTGGGATGATTTTGAAAACAATTAACTTAATAAAATATGTTTTATGTATAAAAGAACGTTTCTATTACATAAATTGTTGAAAAAATACTATTTTAGATTGTACACTCGAGTCCTGCTTAGAAAAATGGACCTTCTACTTTTTAATACTGAGTAAAAACTCGAGGCCATTTGATAGTCAAAATTCTGAGTTTTTGAGAATGCTCTTCATCAAATATTCAACAGGATCGACTGTTGAAAAGGTTTACTTAAAAAAAATATCAGTCAATTTTTAATGGAAGTTCAGCAGCAACTCAGAAAACCTTACATTTGGATGTGGTCAGAACATTTTAGAGGGCGCATCCTTCCATATATGGTTCTCCATAATAATATAATTCTCGTAATTCTGAACATCAGAAGCAAGGTTTTGTTGCGTGAAAAAAGCAGGATCCATTGTTTCTTCTGTTTTTTTCTGAGTGACAAAATCTTATTGCAGGCTCAGGAATAATATTGTTGTAGGTGGGGTAAATCAAATTCTCTATCGTTTGACGTCAAGTTGCTTGCAGTGACAACTTTTCATTATCTAAAGAGTCCTCATCACGACTGGGCAAAATTAAAATTTTCCTGGTCATTTTTTTTCAAGTGGTATCAGATTTTGATCCTTGTAAGGCTTCGTATTAGTGTGGTCCCACAAAACTGGTACTTCTCCATACACTGATGGAGAAAAAAGCATACATACGTGGTCTAATTTGTGCTTGAGGATTTTCAATGTTTCCCTTTTGGAAGACCAACAACTCTTCACGAAACTTTTTAGAATTAAAATGAAGAAGATCGAGGATTATAGGCTTCAGTTTTCTATCAAAAGATATAATTATTGGCTCCACGGTTTAATTCCATAATACACTACCATAAATCTCAAAATGGAGTGTAAAGAAGTCAAAAATTTGCTACCTAGTTTGGTCCATTAATTGAAAAGAAGAAGATTCCATACACAGTTTTCACTGGAAGCGAAAATTATTTGCAGTAGAATTCAGGGATGTCCTTCTCTTGAATTCTCTCAACCGTTATCAGTACGCTGTGTTGGTGGGTTCCACACAAGTCACAAGGAAAGTATTTGGTTGGTTGGTTGGTTGTAGTGGCAGCCCTCTTTGTCAAAAAGATGGCTCACTTACGCCAAGATAGGCCCATTGTGATACCACAAAAAGACGAGGGCGGCACTAGAACCTGTGAGATGACGAGAACCATTTCGATTCTCGTATGAAGCCGGCTATGCAGCCGATATTTAAATCAGCTACTTCCGTGAGGCTGTCCAGGAATGGTGAGCCTAAGGTTTTTATGCGTTTCCTGGACATTGAAGGGAACGCCCAACCTTTCTGCGTGTCTGGCGGTTAGACAGTGCCCCGTCAGTATGGACACGATAGAACTCAAGGTTTCACGACTCGTGTTCAGGAGCTGCTGGGTGCGTCTGGAACTCAGTGCACGCCAAGTTTGCCTGGTTGTCCTGCAGGTTTCCTCCAACAACCAGGCTCTATTTGCAGCCTTGATGTAATGCTGCTTAAATCCTAGCTTTATAGAAGCTAGAGGTTGACCAACTTATATACTCCTGGAGCACAGTGCCAGCTCTCGCTAAGGCATGCGCTTCGCAATTTCCCGGTACCCAGTGTAGAGTCACTTCACAGTGAAGTGACATAACGTTCAGCTGTGTACGGCATTCCATCACCATCATGGATGAGGTGTACACGTTGGATAGTGCTTGGAGCAGCTTGACTGTCAGAGAAAATATTCAGGTTTCTTATGGAAATTTGCTGATTTCTCAGCCAGTCTACTGCCTTCTATAAGTAACTGACTGCCAACTTCGTGTTGTCCGAGAACGTTTAGTAATTGATTAATCGTCCGAAAGAGAACACCATTAACCAATCTGGGACAAAAAGATCCTATTTGCACTTCAAGGTCCTTACATTCAATTTTGTAGATATAATACTTGCAATTGCCAATCGAGAACTTTCGGCAGAACGATTCAGACTTGGCAAATGTCGGGTTAGACCATCAGCTAATGGTGATCGGAAAATGGCATAACTCGACGGAACGCAACGTATTGATCGAAGCCAAGTTGAACTTTATATTGGGGGTTACGGTCCATCGACTGATGATAATCGAAACGGGGTGCGAAAAATCTATATATGCGAATAAAACCGGCGGAATGGGCTCGTATCTGAAATTTTAAAATTGTTTGAAAAGGAAATGTTGAATTGGCACGTTTTATTATCTATATTAAATTTGATGACTGCGGCATCGCCCCGACTTTCAGGAGCCCGTGGATGAAGAAGTATCGTACGGATTTCGAACGTTTCGGGAATAAATTGGCTATCAGGATTTGATGTGATACATTTGTAGGAAAGATGGATGGGCGAATCCTGACACCGTTTGAAAATTATAGGAGAGCTGCGATTGGCGTTTGCTAGGCGTAAGAGCTGCTTTGTAAGAATGACATTTCCTGATGAAATTAGACTATCCAAAATGCCATTTTTTTCCACAAATGAAAAAATCCTTTTCTCGAAATATTCAAACCTTTTGTCAAATAAAAAAAAACAAGTCTTAATGTTACAGCCGAATCAAATTTGCACCCTTACTTTCTCCATGATAGTCCAACGATCCCTAGGGGTTTCATATCTCTTCATGACCTTTTCGTTTCTGGTATTTGAAAGACAAACGGTTACTGAATATGACGATTTTAAGGAAGAGTACAGACAAGGATAATCCAGCATCATGAGGCTGCTAAACAAGAACGTTTGAAAAAATAAATACAATCAAAATATCAATCGATGGTTTGCTTCGAATGGAACGAATAGTTTTCGACGGATTTTACTGGAAATAATATTTCTTCCACGGGTTTTTTCTGTTGCAACAGGAGTACCGCGTTGTACACTTACATCCCCTAATTTTTATTGTTCGAATTGTAATTTTATACTATTATTTTTATGTTGCTATCCTTTCTATTCGATCCATTTAAATCGACATTATATGAAATCCTTTCACAAGTGCATACAATGCAATATCATCATGCTGTCGAAAGGGTTGTTCATCGACCCTTGTAATCTCTATTTCAAACTTGAACGATTACAATTTCGTACATCATGTACACACATATGCATATGTATGCAACATATTTTCTCATGTTCATCTCGCACTACACAATCCGAAATGAAAATTGAAGAAATTGAAGTGGTAACAAAAAAATAACAAGAACTAAAGGATTCAATCAAGCAGAATTGTAATAGTGACAAAATTCAATGAGAGAAATGCAGAAAAAAACCTACACAAAGATAAATGATAAAGTATTTTGTAATTGTATCCATTTCAAAGTAATTGATACTTTTAATCAAAAAAAAAAACTGTTGAAGGCAAACCCTTTTGTGAGAATGGTTCCATTGACAAAAGGATCAACCTAAAATGTAGTGGCTGTGTACGGTACAGCAAATTGGGCCGAAATGTAACAAGGAAGGGGTACTTGCTGCTGTTCAAGGTGCAAATGTGTTTAGACTTAAACGAAATAAGATATCAAATTGTAACGGCGAGATTCAAGTCACATACATATTCATTATTGCACACTTGATGTGTTTAATCCTGTTCGAATAACAGACACATGAGAAGAATTTTCAAAGGGTGCAATTGTGATGCAATCAGTAATATTGCGAGGATAAGATTTAAAAACCAATTTAGAATGAAGAAACAGGTCCTGATTAATGAATGCTAAATAATTTGCATTAACTGAAATGATTGAAGTTAGAAAAATGGAGGTTTATGGGTAGAATCTTCACATCATGCTGCCTCAGTGAGAAATAGTTCATTGATTTCAAAACTGTGGACCCGAGTGAACACATTTAATTATTAAAATCACAGTAATTCGGGTTTCGGGCCATTCCATTCCATTCGATACTGTTGTGATTCTTTTTCTCTACTATTTTTCATTTCAAAACTACATTTTTGCACACAAAACGTAAAGCTTATTTTAAAAAGTACCCCAATTCAGTTTCTGGCCTAAGTCTGCAAAGATGAAATCCAAAAATTATACCATTTCGATCTACCATTTTAACGGTCTGCCATTTTTGACACAGTTTTTCGTTTCCTAATCACATTTTCGCCATAAAATATCAAGCCTACAAAAGTACGCAAGTTCAATTTCTTGCCGCGGATTTTTGGCGTCGCGCCGGCCGAGAAAAGAGTTTCCCATTCAGCATTTAATTTTTGACAGCCTTTCCAGGACTCTTTTTCTCCACCATGTCTCGTTGAAAATCTCATTTTAAACTAACATTTAGATCATCCAGGATCTGTAAAGCCTCAATTCACCTTCAAAGGTACAGATGCTTAACTTTTGACTCCAGTTCCAATAAAACAGGACTCGAAAAATTTACTATTCGTGTATTTTCACGAACATTCTTCTCAGTCGTACACATTTCCATCTTTTGACAATTACGTTTTGCAGTTCAACTGTCAAGATGCATTATTCCATAGACTATCGCGTGTAATTTCGCATATTGTGCACGGTTAGGCCCCTCCATTTGTTATTCTCGAATACTGTAGCTACGGTGCTCGTGTCTCCAGCCAGCTATACCTGTGTTTCTTTTATATTCAGCATCTTAGAGGGAAATAACACTTATCCAGCTTGACCATAATTAATCTACACCTTAGCAAGTGCTATCACTTAAATATACGATCTGGAAAAGTTCACCGTGATGTAACCCTGAACTCCAGCTCATCAAATTAAATATCTTAGTCTGATATTGGACTCTAAACTCGCGTGGAAATCGAACCTAGGGAAAAGAGTGCGTCTTCTGCTGTGAAGGCACTATTAAAAACGGATGGGAATTGAAACCCAAAACTATACCATGGGTCAACACGGTGATAGTGTAACCAATCCTTTTGTATTTCCGTAGTTATTTGGCAAACAAATATTGCAAAAATATCAAATCAGATCCTGCTAAACAAGGTTGGAAGAATTACAGCGATTGTAATCACCACCACCATCCCGACTGAGCTCTTTACTAGAAAGCAGGCCAAATGCTTTGCGGTTCAATTGTAAGCCTGACATCTATGGCACGAGGGAAACATCGGCCACTCCACCATACTACGGAGGGATAATTCAATTCGACTGCTTCTTCGATTCCCTACTTCCATCATAGTTTCAAGTCAGTCATCCCGAACAGGTAAGACTGGTCCAAAGAAAGGAATG
Organism: Oxycera nigricornis; assembly: GCA_963942545.1. NCBI lineage: Eukaryota > Metazoa > Arthropoda > Insecta > Diptera > Stratiomyidae > Oxycera > Oxycera nigricornis. The sequence continues at coordinate 5,956,019 of OZ012664.1, forward strand.
AGGGACAGGAATTGGTTGACATATACACAGATGGATCAAAAATGGCGCGGAAGATTCAGCTAAACCTAAGACTATCATTCTACCTTCCGGACCACTGCAGCGTCTTCCAGCTAAAAGGTCATTGCAATATACAAAGCGAACTGTGGAATAGACCAGAACATTTCTTGAAGAAGTTTAAACTTTTTCTTTGATAGTCAAGCTGCTATCCATTTCAATATCCAACGTAATGGAATGTCCCTGACATCTGAACGAGATGTCCCTTCATGTTGAAGTGATTCTATACGGGTTACCGGAGCATAGTGCAATATCTAGGAATTGAGGGAGCTGGCTCTGAGCTTTAGGATTATACACTAACAACCATGGTCGACCATACTCTAGCTTCCAAAAGGGATTCTTACTAGAGGCTGCAGGTAGAGCGTCGCTACTTGAATAAATTTGTAGAACAGCCAACTCCTCAACATGAGTCGTGAATCATTACGTTCCACCATATCTGCACTGACAGAAATCTGTCTAAAAGTCAGGTATGCCAAACGCCTGGACGATCTCTTCTACGGCTTCTGCCGTGTTTGCAGGCCGAAAGACGAGAAAGAAATGGTCCAAAATTTTCTGCGCCAATGCCCAGCACTATCCAAAAGTCGAATGGCAATTCTGGGCTTCCCCTTCCTGGATAGCTGCAAAGAAGTGGCTAATTTAAATACAAGCTTCATAGTCAGGTTAATAAGAGAATCCAAATTGTTTTCATCATTCCATAGCTAGGTTCTTATGCCGTTCGTATATTTTTTGGTATCACAAAGGAGCCCTGTCGTGGCTTAAGTAAGATTTATTATTTTACCTTTGCAAATACGTATTTCGAGCATCAGTTGTGTCCTTCTTCAGTACACTTGACAACGAATTTAATGCAGCTATAGATGGGTCTATATAAATAACATGACCTCAGCAAAGAGAAAGTGTATCAACATGAGAACTTGATTACAATCCTTAATTAAAAGCTTTTTAGGAACGAGAAACCTAGATTAATTGAAAAAAATCCTAGCAGGTAGATTCTCAATGGCGGGCGATATTATCTATTTGGAGATCGTTCAGCATTTGTTTCTGTGATGATTTTCTCCTTCTTCTGCTATTGACCTCAGTAGCTTCGATTTCAGGTGTCCAATATCGTGATTTAATCCTCGATCTTCAGGTTCCTTCAGAATTGCAAGACTTTTTTGTCCATCTAATTTTCTGCAAAGCTGTTCCCTCTTGAATCACCATCGCTACATTGTCCCAGCCGATGTTGTGTCCATATCCTGGGCCTAGCTACCATTGACTTCAGCAACGTAGGATCCCTTCTAGTCTTCCTTGCAAGTTCCGCCTCTATTGTATGCTCATTCAATCGAACAGACACCAGTTGCTTGGTTTGTCCTATGTAGGTTTTTTTTATAGTCAGGGAATGATACCTTATAAATTCCACTTAGTTCGTGTCTCGTTTTTTTTGTATTTTCCGGATCCTAGGATATTCTTAAATTGATGGGCTCGACTCGATGAAATGCAGATTCTTCAACAGCTTCCTTATCTTCTCTGAGACCGCCGAGTGTGTTACTCCTATCCTTTTTTAGCGTCGTCATCTCTCCTTTGGAGACTGCTTAGTTCGATTCCGTCCATACGTCTGGCTTTTTTCCTGATAAGGTTGGGAATCACTTTTTTACGCCTGCGTTGAGTATGTACACTTCCTTTCTTTAAAACTGTTCAGGACTGAGAGGCACTATATATAGACGTTGGATCATGGAATGAAAAGAGGCCATTTTGTGAGCGTAAGAATGGTTCTACTTGATGGGAATCGTTCTCTGGGTGTGAGTGGGTTACCTTAATATGTCGAGATGAATCCGTACCTGTGATCTGATGATCTTCATGGCCAAAAACCCAATTTCTTCTTCCTTTTGAACTTCCATTGAAAATTTTGCATTTCGGTTGGTTTTTTTGTGTTTATGAAAAATGGCAAAGATGTCGTCCACATACCTACCCAAAAACCTTGGCTATAACCCATTCTCTTGTAGCTCCTGTTTAGTCCTGAGTACGAAAGTTCGCTCAAGAACGGGAAAAGGATGGTGCTCAAAGCTGCTCCTCTGTTTACCTTGTAGAATCGTCCTCGAAACGTGAGGCAACTCTCAGTCATGCACAATAGAAGAAGTAAGTTCACCTCCCGTTTCCATGCAAGGAATATCTGACTCTTGTTTAATAGCCACTCCTCCATCTGAGTTAGGGCTTCCTTGATCAAGATGCTGGGAAATAGAACTTTTATATCAAATGACCCAATGCATTCATCTGGCGCAATCTCTCCTACGTTTTCCAGTTTTCCAACAAGATCCTTTCTGTTTCTTAGCGATTTTGGATTGTTTACATTACCTACGCAGTTGATTCTCCACACTAGGCATCCAACGATGTTTTGAGTGGGGGAGTTTGTGCCAGGAACTATTTCCCTAAATTCATTCCTCGGTTTATGAATTTTAAGCAAGCCCTTAATTCTTGGGAAGGAAGGGTTTTGCATTATTAACTTTGCCGGGTGTTCTTGCATTCTTAACTTTGCCGAATGTTCTATAACACATGCCATGTTATATATATAGACCCATTTATAATTAATTTATTGAAAAATAACGAAATAACTGTAAAGGACCTTTCTTATTTGAATGATCCTGAAGGACATGTCGAGAGAAAGGATATCACCGACTATTTTTTTGGAATTAGATTTTGCAGCGCCGAAAAAATCGACTTCAAGTTTGCATATATTGAAGGGTTTTTTCCTCGAAATTACTGTAAAGGACCTTTCTAATTTGTTTAATCCTGAAGGACATGTCGAGAAGAAGGATATCATCGACATTTTCTTTGGAATTGGACTTTGCAGCGCTGAGAAAATCGACTTTGCACATATTTAAGGGTTTTTAATGCAATTAATTGTAAAATGTATTGAAGGCTACAACTGGTGCTCGAAATACGTATTAGCAAATTTAAATAATAAATTACGTCTCAGCAAATACAACAGTTTTCGTGTTTTGTATCTATTGAATAGGCGTGGAAAACATCGACGACAAAAAAAGTTTTGAGAAATAAATAGTTTTATCGAAATCTCTTGAATGGAATCCATCGTAAAAACTGCGTAAAATCTAAAGATACAGTTCTTAATATCTTACAAAATTATCAAATAATACTTTTAGTATTTCTTCAGATAGCTTTTCCGTTTGAGAACAGCTTCCAATCTATGAAGCATCGATTCCACTACAGACTTCGTGAACTTTGGCTGAATTTGGTGCCACTCTTTCTGCAAAGTTTTTTTTAAGGTCCTGCTTGTTGTTAGTTGTGTGTTTCCTGATGCCTTTCTCCAGCTCTGACCACAAATGTTCTATAACATTCAATCACCGAGACTGTGGAGGCTTTTGAATAACATGTGGGGAACTCCAAATGAGCCACATTTGAACGAGTAGAGAGGAATGCTTCGGATCATTGTCCTGATAAAATCGAAAATTATCTCATATACATACAGAATTGTTTGGCACTTTGCAGTAAGTTCTCTTTCAAAATATTCATATACTGGTGTTTGTCCATGATACCATCGATGAAAACCAGCTTTCCGACCCCTGCTGACGACATACATGCCCATACTATAACATGTCCACCTCCATGTCTCACAATGGCCTCTAAATGTTTTGGATTGAGCTCTGTATTTCGTTGCCTCCAGACGTATTTTCCCCCGTCAGATCCAAATAAGTTTAATTTACTTGCATTAGAGAAAATTACGGTATCCCAAAAAGCAGTATCCTTTCTCATATATTCACCAGCGTAATCAATCCTGGGCAATTTGTTTTTGCGATTGATGAAAGGTTTATTCCGGGCAACGCTACCATTTAAATTGGCATTCCTGAGTATACTCCTAATAGTTTCGAGGTTGCTCTTTTTGTCGAGAGTCCTTTCAGCAATTTCTGCCAATTTCGGGGCAGTAAATGTAGGAACCTTTTTGACTGTCTCGCGATTCAACGGCAATCCGTTTCAGAAAAAAATTGATGTAAGCTATTTTGATTCGCTTTCCTACTAGATTTTCGCGCACTAAACGTAAAATAATATGCTGCACCGTTGGAGTATTTCTTTTAACAATTTCAGCGATTTATTTTTGAGATTTCTCGTCCTTGAAATTATTTATTATTAACTCTCGTTCATCAATAGAAGTGTGACGATCCACTGAGAATTAAGTATCGTATTGTTTTTTTTACATAATAATGATTTTGCTCAAAAACCAAGGTCTGACTAATATTCATCATGCCTGCAATACGATATTCAATCCTCACAAATGGATTATTGGAATTAGCGAAACTTTTTCTAGGAAAAATTATTTCACGTCATTTTGGCTGTTAGGTCCAAATCAGTTCTTATCTTGGTTTTCATTAATTTCTATCGTAACGGATTATTTTCTTTTGTCATTTTTTCACTTAAATGATAAATAAACATTATATCTGTAATTCCTTATAACTGTTTTTGTATATTTAATTCAGAAACTGGTAGATATTGATCATTTTTAACTTCCCAGTATATGGGAAGTTCTTGTAATCGCCTCGAAAATCGAAATTGAAATTTTCAACATATTTTTACGTTTTGAGGTCTTTAGAGTGTAGTGTAAGTGTTTTTAGAAAGAAGTATGTATGTGTGTGTGTTTCGTGCGTGTACGTGCGTTCATTTGTGTGTGTGTATATACGTACGTACGTACGTGCGTTCGCGGACAGTTTTTCTACGAGCATAACTCACTTAAAGAAAGTTGTGTCGTCTTCGTTGAGGTGTCAATCGAAGCGTATTTGCAATCTTAAGAGGTGATTAGTTTTTGAAACACTTCTTTCGGGGGGGGGGGGGTTGTTCGCTATTTTGATCCTTTGAAAGTCATTTCTGTCATGCACTATATCTCGCGAACCAAACATAGGATTTGCATCACTAAGGCGTCAATGGACGCGTATTGACATTTGTATGATCTATTAAATTTTTAAAAAAATCTTTCCGCCGTTTTTTATCATAGAATTTATATACTTCAAACATTTTTTGTAAAAAAATCAGCAAAACTTTTTCTGATGACTACAAAAATAAAAATAAAAAATAAAAAAGTCATCATGACCTTCAAGGTTATTTAGGTCGTTCACTATATCACGCGAACCAAACATAATATTTGCATCATCAAGGTGTTAATCGATGCGTATTTTAATTTTTGTGATGTTTTTAAATTTGAAAAGAAACCGTTGGAACCGTTTTATAATTTAATAAAAAAAATTGTGGAAAATTAGGGTTTTTTCGTAAAAAATAAATTTTTAACCTGATTTGCATAACACAGTAACAAATGTTTATAAAATATATAAACTTTTATCAGTTTTTGTAGAGAAACTAGCAAAACTTTTTTCAATGATGACAAAAAGAAATCAAATAAAAAATAAAAAAATCACCATGTAAAAAGGGTTCATACGAATGATATTACCTGTTATCTCTTATTCTAAAGACATTGTTGTTAAGTTAATCAAAGTTTGCATAATTTGAGCAAATTTTTCCACCAAAATCCTTACGTAATCAGTGGACGTTTCCGTACTTGATACGATTGTTATAACTCATTCCAATTACTGCGATGAGTATCTCGTATTATTCTTATTCAAAATAGCATTATTATCATTATTATTTTTGTGATTAATATTTTTAATAACTATGTATGTAAATATTACTAGGAAGTTGACCGTGTGGACCTCAAGGGTCGCAGCTCGCGCCTTGTTCATAGGTGTCCGGACCACATCATTTTGGCTGTGAGGCAATTCCGTAAAATGAGCTGTCTTATATCGGACCCATAAACAGATTATCTACGAAAAAAAACGAAAATTGATATCGTTTGATAGTCATGCAAATAAACTATTAATTAATTAACTAAATTATGATCAGTTTTCTGTTTGCAAAAAAAACAATGTCCACGCTTATAGTTCAGATCGTGTTAGATCAGTTTCATCTTTTTCCCGTACAACTTGAAATATATCTCTCTCACACACACACACACACACACACATCCACACATATTGTCGTTGTGATCTCCATATGAAAATCAAAAATTATTTCAATTTGAATACTAATCATGGTCAACGCGCGAGTATCCACCAAAAAGCATAGAAGCGAACACAATTTAGTCGATGACGTAATACACCCGATTAGAAAATATCTTTTATGTCTTCGCTAATTTTTTTTTTAAAAAAGCATATTTGTCTATCTGTCTCTCTTGCAGACCAAATGTAATCACTATACATACTTATATGTAGTTTCAGTTACTTCTGCTGCTGCTGCTGGTGCTGTTGCTGGTGATGATGATGATGATGATTTGAAGTCTGGCATGTTACTCCCATGGGGGATTTGTGCTTTTATTAGAAAAATTCTTTTTAAGAAAAGAAAAGAAAAACAACAAACCATAATAACAATAATGTGGCGCTCATTGGCACATGTGTACGTATGTGTGAACATCTTTTTATCGATTCGTTCTTAATTGGATGATGCTCGTGTTAATGACCGTTTCAAAATGATGCTGCTGCTGCTGATGATGATTATCATCAACGATGATGATGATGTAGATGATGATAATTTATGAATATGAATAAAAACTAGGGGTTAAATAAGTTAATTGGGATCAGAGGTCATGTTGTTGTGTTGCTGCTTGATCAGAGAATTTTATTATATATTTTTTGGAAGAAAAAACAACAACGTTAAGTTCTATTTAGAAATAAGAAGAACATAAAATGCGTTGTATTTTATGTATCAATTGATTAATTCTGCAAGTATATTTGAATATCATGCATGAACCAACCCATTTTCATTTTTTTTCCTTCAATACTTTGTAGAAAAAAAGGCATTGAAAATGCTACGCGACACGTGTTCATTGTAACGACATTCTCACTACTATGCAACCCGTACAGCCAGCAAAATACGTATATATTTTAATGAATTTTCCTAGAATCCTGTGCACTAACATCTACAGGGGTGGTACTGTGCCTCTCTTCATTTCTATCGTGCGAACCGCAATACCACAGCAAATCGTAACCGAACTTGTGCTGAATTAAGAAAATAGCTAAATAACCACCTCATTACGAAAACACTCGGGCGATAGGTGGTGTTTTTTTTTTTGGAAAAACATTATTAATATAATGATGATGCTGAAGAACCGTATATACGTACATACATATATAATACCCTCTTGAATAGAGCGAGCGTCTTGTGCCTGCCTAATGGCAACATTCGCCATCAAACACGTGACATTTTTCAAAATCGATTTCAATTCCACGCTAATGGTTTGATAAGTGGCCTTGTTACTATTATTTTTGGTCCCTTTTGAACGGACGAATTCTATGTAGTATGAAAGGGGCAGTGATGCTGGGCAGTATAATAATTAATTAGATATAAATGTTATTTTGTGATGTAAATGCCGTAATTATTCAATCAAATTCGAATAAAATTAAGGATTCTGTAACAGAATCGTATTGTCTTATGGAAATTCGTTTAGTTTGATTTTTTTTTAGAAAACAATTTCAGAAATATTGAAATATTGTCATGAACATTCTATTAAAAAATGCCATCCTTGAAAAACTACTGTTGTCGTAGATTAGCCGTTTAATTGTTGAAATTACTACTTGAATTGTGATGGGCTAGAAAAATCTCCTGGGTTTCTTGGCTTACACATGATTATATGCGAGATCTTTTTTTCATTTTAGTCTGCTTCATTACAAAAGCAATTTATCCTATGTATATGATCGATATTCAATGGAAATTCTTTTCTAATTGTTGCATGTTCATCTGCAAGTGAAGAAGAGAGCAGCTACACGTGTTGTGTAAAATATGAAACAAAGGACCTTCGAATATTTTTCAAAGGAATTCCCCAAATTTTTAATGCTGTCTTTTGTGATATCAAAATGGGTCTATGGTGACTTATGTGAGCCATCTTTTGATGAAAGAGGCTGCCACGACGTCCAACCAACCAAATGCTATTCAAAACACTATTGAAGTTTGATTCCCGTTAAGATAAACTAAGGAAACATTTTAAACTTGGCTTCAGCTTGAAGTGCACATCCTTAACATCTCCTAATCACAATTTGCAACCACTTAACAAAATTTTTCCAAGTAAAACCAGACACTAGAAGCCTATTTATCCTAAAGTCTGGTTCAAACTAAGTGGACTCCCAACTCGACTGCTTTATGGTCCAATATAAGAATAGTGTAGTCCTTTGATTGCTGTGCTTCTACCTACTGTCATCTTGGATGCAGCAGAAAATTAATCTAAGAACATTTCTCCTAGGTCGGAATGTTTTGATTCAACTTTGAAGAGATTATAGATACCTGTTCTTCGGTACCTTCCTCTTTGGGCACGTTTTAAGCACGGTTCTATTGACCTCCAGATCGACAACCAGTTGGATTAGGTTCGGTTCGATTATGAGGGTGCTAATCCTACTGGCTTCCATTTCGCTTAGACCGTTTTCGGTCCATTTTGCCCTGTCGACGTTAAAACTTTCAAATTCTTTTTGTAAATCATGTTGATTTCTTAAGGAATCCCAGCCGTTGGTCCATTCTTGTAGTAGCTAGATCGCTCAGCTACGCGAAAAAGAATGTCCCGACGAGCATATCTCTTTCAGCAGCTAGAGGCAGACATTTTCACAGAAGGTGCCCTATTGATTCTGTCTCCTCGTCGTTGCCGCAGCTTCGACATAGGTCACTAGCTGAGAGCCCGATTCTCCTTCCCTGAAACCCACATGGCCCGTCAGTATACCCACACAATTCTTCGTTGAAACTCTGTCCAGAGCTTACAGCTCAAGAGTATGTTTCGCACTGTATTTGGATCACTTAAGCCTAACCGCGCAACATATGCCCAAATTTTTCCTTTAGATCCTTCGGTAGAATCTGAATTGAGACTCCTATATTCACCGCCTCGTGCGAGTATACGCAAGCTGATCCGCTTTCATAGTACCTTGCATATCATTGTGCTCAGGTATCTAGCACAGTGCTAGTTTGTTCTGTAGGGAAGTCCTCCTCAGCTGCGACGAATAAGTCTCAATTAATTTAGAGAACACTACCACTGGTTCTAGCGCCCTTTTGCCCACTTGACTGTCCACAAAGAAAGTAATATTTTCATTCTCTCTCCTGTTCACTTCCTCTGCAGCTCACAAGATCTCCACTAACTCCGCCTACACAAGTGAGCAGTACTCGGGGAGGTCCAACGAATTGCTCAGACCACAATTCTCGGAAAATATGCAGGCACCCGTTTTCGAACTGTCCGTGAACACTGACACAGTTGTTTCGTTCACTTCGATCAAAAAATTGTTTTTTTGGCCAGTGTAATTGTAATTTTTTTTGGCCAGTATAATTACATCCCGATCCGTCTCTGAAACTCAGAAAACATGTTATACGGTTGGAAAAAAGAAGCGTCATCCACATATATATGATCATTTCTAGAAGCAAGCGACTTGCGAAGATGGTTGAGATTCATTCGCGCAATCACTGTTCTGATACTGTTTGACGAATCAGGTTGTGAGTCCGAATGGCAGTGCAGTTGAGAGTCCACTTCGTGCGAATCGGACTTGAAAAGTACTCAGAAAAGAGGTTATCGGAGAAAAGGAATCTATAATCTACTCAAAGTTGAAAAAAGACACTTTGGCCTAGAAGAAAAATTCTCTGATTACTTTGCTGATCAATTCAAGATGAAAGCGGGTATTTCTTAAAGGACTACAACTTTCTTGTATCGGAACATGAGGTTTGTCGGCAACGGTATGCCAATCATAAAAACGTGCTATGCATTAAAATATGCATCCGATGAGGTTGGAAGAGGAAAAGAATCGGATAGTCAGTAGCAGTAAAGGGTCTGAGTTTATGTGAACACAAGAGAATCTCTTTAAAACCTTCAAAATGTCAAATAAACACTCTGATGTATGTGTTAAGATACATGAAGGCCTCTAGAAGGAAGTTCACCGTGTAAACATTTGCGGGGAGAGAATCCCGCTTGTTCCGATACTCATTCAGTAAATTTTGTAGTTTTTCTTCTGAATCGAATAACACATCTACTGTTGAAACAAATTTTGTCAAGTCTCAGACAATTCTAGCTCCTAAGCTTGCACGGATATTAGAAATCGATGGGAATCCGACATCCTATAAAGGAGGCGATAAAATTCCAAGCAGGTTAGCTGTTTCATGTCGGTCGGATGCATCATTTTTGAGACGATTGAGGGTCCTTGCCAAAGTATTTCTAATAAGGGATCGTCCTTTAATTGCGTAAAAATTTTGAGGGTGGCTGTCTCGGTACAATCGTTTTTTTACGTGGAGCAATTTTCGGCACAGTTTTTTTCACGTAAGAGACTATTTTTATGTCGATACCTGAAAGGCGAAAGAATGTAAGTGACATTTTTTTCGTAATTGTAATTCAAAGACTATTGAATTTAGTTTTTGTTTGTGCAACCGAAAATTTTGTGAACCTTTTGTCGGTTTGGGTTTTCAAAATGATCGTTACTTAACTAATGGACCCTCCTTAATCCCTTAGAGACATTTTGAGTAGACGGGGGTCAATGATGGCTCTAGCGGAGGTTTTTCTGCATCCCGTTATTATCTGGACCTTCGCAGAGTGCCCTAGAATATGTAGGCTAGTGCCAATTCATAGAATGTCTATATTTTTTTAGTCGAGATCTCAATATCCTTGTTTGAATCTTCACGGCTGTTGATTTTATTGAGATCTTCCTTTTAGCGAAACATCCAAACTAAAATTGGCTCATTTAAATTCCACACACCGCTGTTTCGTCATAGATACTCAAGCTAAATGTTTGATCCTTTTAATCTGTTGCAGGACATGATGGCTATAGATGTCCAACATTTTTTTCTCGATATGTCGATAAATGTCATCTATGTATATCTGCCCTAGATGATTTCGTCGCAGTGATGATAGCCGTCATTTTTCCGGGGCAAAGAAAAAAAATAACAACATACAAATGACGGTTATAGCTGTTCCGAGATGTCCTGAAAGAATTACGGAAATATTTGATGATATTCACATCCTAATGCGTTTCAGAACTATGCGATGACGTGTGAACCTGATCCTGCTGTTCTTAGTCCTGAACTAAATAAATTACCCACAAATGTTCTGGAAACAAAACTTTCAGAGACTACCAAACCCGTCAACTACAGCACAGGTCAACATAAAAGGGATAAAGGATCATTATTTCGATCTTTCGTCACTGTTGTCCGGGTTCGTTCGGATTTTTCAACACTATGGTCTTACAAACAAATCCTACCCTACTTAACCTACTGATCAATCTAGCCTCTATTGAACCAATATCCTTGTGACGTAAATGAATTATGCTTCAAGAAATTCGTAGTTTTACTTCTCTAATTCATTCTTTGGGTATCAGCCCATTTCTATAAAGATTCTCTGTCGCTGTCGCCTCGAAATTTATTGGATGTGGATTTGATATGCTGGCAAGGATGTTTTATGCCGGTGTCTCAATGCTCTTTCGAAGAAGTAAGTCTAGATGACTCCTTTCCTTCTCATACTCATGTTACCTCAACAGATCTATCGTGCATCGTTTAGGTGTGATTGTTGTTGGGTTTGATCCTTGGACGACTGCTAGGCGGTCCTGCTTTTTTGTTAGTGGTCGTGTACTATATTATATGAAGGGTTACTTACGATCATAATTTGTGAGAAGTTATGCCGTCGTCTAGTTAAGATTTGTCGTCTGCCTTAAATTTTCAGTGCTGTTCAAACAGCTTTGGATTTGTAAGCTGCAAGTTACAATTTTTTCAAACCTTTTTTGCGCAGAATATATTTTATATTCTAGCTCTGGTTCTAAGCAAGAATGGTAGGAGATTTGATAAGCATCAAACTATCGTCTTCTTTTTGGGCTATTAATTTTATCAAGTATGGTTCGATTCGTTCAAGGTTGTGCTGGTTCTATCTTTCGATCGAACTGAGAGTTGATTTTATTTAATGAAAAGTGAAGAAAAATTTAAATATAGTTTTCGAAGCCAAAAAAAACGCCCAGTATCCAAAACGTAATTTCTCTGACCCATTACACATGTGTTATCAGCAACACCGTAAAATCATAGCAACTATAAATCTGAGAGGAATCCGTACAAGTGCCAACATATTTCTTTACATATTGTGTTTTTTTTATTTTGTAATTTTAAATTAATAGCATACAAAGGACGCATACATGGATGCACGACTGAACTGCTGATGTTTTTACATGGCATTATTATTATCGTGCGTTGCAAAATAGGAAATTGTGCAGCCTACACAGTTTTGTTGTTGTTGTAGCTGCTCGCGTCTTGTTGTCGTTGTGAATATGCATACGAAATCCTAGATTCATTTCAGTATGATATTCTGAAGTGGTTCTCGAGGGAGTACCATGAATATTTCCATTATAGTGAAGGATATGCCTGGCTGCGGTTGGATATGTATGCATGTATGTATGTGTGGCTATGATTTACACGGCTTGTTTTTACTCATGCTATAATCAAGGATCTTACTGAGTTCTACATGGAATACAAGCGAACATGCTCTAGCACACAGAATAAAGTATCGCTCCCGTCCGCCCTCCAAACCCTTTATACAAAGCAAGTATGCATGCCAGAATGCTTGCCAGATTCCTTGCTTGCGAATAAGCTCAAGCTCACAATTTGTGATTTATTGGAGAAAACAAAAAAAATAGTTATGGTAGTGGTGGTGGTATTCATACAAAGAATAAAGCGCAAGATCCATTTTGTTTTTGCTTCTTCTTTAGAACTAATTAGTAAGTTTTCATTTATTGCACACTATATATATACACAAGGTTTTTCTTTTCACCGTATGCACGCGTTTTATCTATTTTGAATAGGCCAACAAACAAAAAAAATAATCGGAACACATTACGAGCTTGCATTTCTATTTATTCACTATCAGTATATATTTTTTTCTCTCCGGTTTTGTTCAACTGTTCTCACATTTCGACTCACTATCAATTTGAAATGAATGATAATTTGTTGAAAAAACGACACCAAGGATGAAATGAAAAATCCTGAAAGAAATCTTGCCATCGTACCGATTTTGTTTCGTTGAATTCAATCTGCTTTAACTACAAAATTCTTTTAAAGTTTCTATAGAAAATCTATGTTTAGTTTTGAAAGAAAATAAAAGATCTATGGACTAGACTATGCAATATCCTATTTAACATGAAAATTCGTATAAATCTTCATTTTGTTTGTGAAAATTGAATTGTATTTGAAATGTATGTGGTTGATAAATTTCGAATAAAATTTTCCATGACCAGCAATAGATGCCAGGTCTGACAATGCAGGATGTTGAGTTTGATTCAAATCGTCCTCCAACATTGCTCTGGAATAATGTTTGGATTTGATGCCAAATACTTATGAAATTTATTTATTTTTACATGTTACCCTACACTATCGGTGCACCCTTGGATGTGCAAAGTTGTCTGTTGGAAGAAGTCGAGTTTAGCAAAATTGTTCTCCATTGGTAATTTTCGCATTCCGTTTCATTTAAAAATTACCACTTAATCAAGGGCCATTTATGCATCTTTAAGGCTTTTCTTTTTGTAAATTCTGAGTCGTCCTTCGTAATTTTCCTTCACGTTTGCCGCCCTAATGACACACACCACCGTACATTACTAATCACTACATATCCTACATGTCCTATATTTTCATGAACGGCGTGAGAGCGAGTAAGTCGACGAGATTTTGCGTAGCCTTGTGATTTTCGGAGCCCTCTGAAGTTTTAACCGTTTAAAAAATGAAAGATTTGTTATCTGTTAAACTTGATATGGAGAATATTTTAACAAATGATCCAATAGGTTGGAATATATTATACAGTCCCTGGCCATATTATTAGACCCATGCTGAAGAATCACCTTTTTTCCATTTTAACTACACATCTCGGTCATTATTAGACAGTTTTAGTTAAATTATGAGAAAGCATATATTATACAATGAGTTTTATTCAAAAGTAGTAATTTACATTAGATTAAAGCATTTATGTTAATGAAACACGATTTTTCGCCAAAATCAGTATTTTGTATGGCCACCTTTAGCAGCCAACACGGCTGCTATACAACGAGGCATGCTGTCAATGCAATTCTCAATCTTTTTCCTGATCTCTATGTTATTTTTCCAGGTGTCATTGAGTAAACGAACCAGATCCTGCTTGGCTGTAGGAGCATGCTTAGAAACTTCACGTTTCATAAAGTCCCAAACATTCTTTATAGGGTTAATGTCTGGAGAATTTTCAGGCCAGTCAAGAACGGTGACTTTTTTCTTCTCTAAGTACGTTGATATACGTTTAGAACGGTGGCACGGTGCACCATCGTGCATAAAAATAGGCTTCTCGCGTTTTTTGAACCATTTTTGCATCATTGGAAGAAGCTGTTTTTCCAACACTTTCTCGTATTGTTCTGAATTTATTGTACCTTCCACGATGTACAGGGGCCCTGGACCTTTCATACTTATAACAGACCATAACATAACCGAAGGAGGATGTTTTATTGTTGGAACAATACAATCTTTCTTATATTTTTCATTCGATCGACGCCTAACAAACTGATCCTTTTCGACCAATACTTGAAAAATGGATTCATCTGAGAAATTTACCTGTAACCTATTAAAAATACCGAGAATTGTCACAAATTTTACTTAAAAATTGAATTTATAATAGAAATATATTGTAAAACTACTTTTTTCCAGCCATCCTTTGTGAAATTCTTATACTTTTGGGCCCATCTGTAACGTTTTGTAATCATGGCTGGTGTGAGCCTAGGTTTGCGTGCCGGTCTTCGGGAGACAAGACCTTGTCCAGCTAACCTTCGTCGTAGTGTTCTTTCAGAAACTTGTATTCCTGCTTCAGTAATCTGTTTTTCCAAAAGATTCAAGGCCAATTTTCGATTTTGGATGCATATATCACGAATTTTTCTGTCTGTCCTCTCGGAAGTTATTCGAGGACGACCAGACGCACCTTTGCGTTTGACCTTTAAATCTTCGCCAAGGTCAATCTTTTTCTTTATATGCTTCACTGAACCTCGTACGACATTTAAAATTTTAGCTATTTCATACTGGCTCATGTTTTTAGCTTTCAATATACCGGCAATTTGGCCAATTCTAGTAGGAGACAAATCACGTCGTTTACCCATTCTGAAAATTACATAATTATCACAAGTCGCAAGAATTTTACTCTATTTTCTTAAAAATTAGTCAAAGCATCAATACAGAACTTACTTCAGCAATGTTTGTGTATTTCACGCAATGGAAATAGGTATTTTACACAATAGAGCCTGTTGCACTGTATTTGACGTTTATTTATTCACTTTAAGTTTGTATTACAGAACTGCTGCCATCTAAATTAGAACGTGGTAACTGTATGAACAATTACATAAAATGTTACCATAAGTATTAAATTAGATGTTTTTCCAGCGAAAGTTAACAGTCTTGCAATGAAACAACAAAAAATGCAGTGAAATATTCATTTTTCAGCATGGGTCTAATAATATGGCCAGGGACTGTATATAAAAATGTAACATGTCAATCAGAGAAGAATGTACCAATCGAATTGAATTGGAATTGGACCCGGAAGTAACAATGTCTTCGTAGAAAAATTTAACACTTAAAGAAGTCTTGAAATAGCTGAACTGTCCGTAACAATCATCGTATTTCAACTCAAAAAAATTTTAATTTAAATACATATTTGGGTTTTCGAACCTCTGTGTCTAGTCGACAAACTCCTGCCCATTAGTGTGCTTTTTTGGTTCACAACTCTGCTAACACTATTATTGCACATTAATGGAGGTTCTTGTTTCCAGGCTTTTGGCCAGAAGCCTGGAAACACACACCAGTGGGCAGGAGTTTGTCGACTAGACACGGATTAATATACGAAACTTGACAGTCGTTATACTTCGCGGATACAAATAATACAAATAGTTGAAGTATAATGAGCTTAATCCATCAATAAGCCTAACCGTGGTCGTGCTGTCTGGTGGCGGATGGTTTTTGACAGCACCTGATGAGGATGCCGTCCGTCACCCCGAAACCACACTTCTCATTTGATTTAGACTTATCTAAAAAAACATATTTTGTTTAAATTTCTGAATTTTTTTAGTCGGAATTTTCGTATAGTCTTTCAGTATTGTCCAAAAATGAGCATCGTACCTAGCCCCAAATTCAATTAGCTTAGATTCGCTCCACAGTCCATAAAAAGTCTTCTAATTGCTGGATTTTCGTTAGCAAGAAGTCGAATGAAGTCACACTGTCTGGTAATTTACTGTACAATACCTAAAAAAGATGTGAAATCGCTACATTTTCTGCTACATAAAATCAAGTTTCATGCTTCAGGACTATTTGAAAATAAGAGTTGCGTTGAAATCTAAATCTGTTTCCCGGAATCATTGATCTCTATTTTTCCTGAGCTAACACTGGATTTTTCTGTAAACCTTATTTGGATTGCTTAAGCTAGTCGCTCTTTGTTTTTGTTTGCAACTCAATGAGCCCTGCGAGTTCTTATTTTGAGTTTAAATCTTAACAATCCATTGTTGACGGTTGTAGATCCTGGAAATTCAAACACTTTTGCATTAAGCAAAAAAATGGCCCATGAAATTAGTCAAACAAAATTCTTTTTAAAAATATTTTGAAGGTCTCCTCCAACAAATATAATTGAGGGGAATATTCATCAGTAATAATTTTAAAAATTTCCTTAAATATTTATCAAATTTTGAGCTGACAAATTTATTGCTTCTCATTTCCTCAGTGCCAAACGAATCCAGCCATCGTTGCTCCAGTTCACATTCCTTTCTCACCAATGCATTGTTTTTACAATTCACTACAAGGCGTTAGTTTCTAATTAGGTTGTCGAAAGGATTGGGACTACAAAATTATATTAGTTCCACACTTATCCAAAAAAGAAAACCACGACAACATTAGTTTGTAGGTACTTTTAAATTTTCACTGGCCCTTCTCTCTCGAGAAAATCTACTATTTGATTTTCAGGAAATTTATGCAAATCAAATCAAATTTACAGGACATTTAAGATTGATTGTTTACTCCATTGATACATTGGATGATCTGAAGAAGTAGCAAAATAAAGAAAGAAGAAGCGGTGAAATTTTGTTGGCTTATTTCACACTTACCCGAAAAAAATTGACAAGATTGCAAAGACTATTCAGCTTTAATTTTGAATCGAGAAATATCTGCATTGAAGATTGCATTTATCGAACATCAATTTAAACTCTTTTTGCAGTAAATTTTGATTGGAAGAACTATTTGTGTCCAAACTGTTTTGAACCTGATACTCGGTGTATAGGAAGCAAGTGCTTTAATCACTAAACTACGCAGACTACATATTTGCTAATATTATTTCTTAATTTTTGTATTTTCTGGTTTCTTCATATACAATTTGAGTAAGGACCACAATTCCTTCGAATTTAAGACGTTAATCCGCATCTCAAATTCTGTGTAAAGGACATATTGTATATAAGAAGTAAATATATAAGATATTTCCAAAAAGAAAAGCCAAAATCACTTCGGAGGCAGTGTTAAATCGTCAGCACTTTTGAACTCTCAGCAGATGCGGTAAATTTTAGGCCGATTTTTTTTCATAAACTTCACTGTTTCACATGAATCGAACCATATGTGCTAAAATAATTTGACGTGACGATTCACGTCTATTTATTTTATTATAATTTCAACAATGGCTTGGGCGCTTTTTTTGGTTTCTTGCAAAAGAGCGACACAATTGTTTGGATACAATTTTACATTATGTTTGATAGACTTGTTCGAAAAATGAGATCTAATTTGAGGCTATCGAAAATTGAGGAAAATAAATGAAATTATGTTGGCTCTTTTCACATTGAAAACATGACGTAATTCAAAGACATCATTGAACTAATTTCAAACAAAATAGATCAATTTATTGTTGTTCTGTTTCAAACAAAACGAGCCATATTCGGTAATAATTTAGGTGTGAATCTATCCCTCTTGTCTTATTGATAAATTCCTAAAAGAAACTCCATTAACTTAAAACTGAATAGCCTTTATTTTGCCTACTATAAACTTATCCAAAATCGAGCATATTTTCAATGCTATGTTGCATTTTATCATCAGATTTCTTTAGTCAATTTTTTCCTCATATCCTGTTGAACAGTTTCATGCGAATCGAACCATATTTGCTGGTAAAACTAGTTTGAATTCATTTCACATCTGTTTTATTTCTGCAGCTTTATTAGTAACACATGATATGCCACGTACATTTTGGCTATAAAAATGGATGAACTAGCTTTAGCCTTGTTTTATTTGTTTTCGAAATAATTGTCCAAATCCAAAACTGCCGAAAAAAAATTGTAGCACTTACAAGTTTTCATCGAGTTGGTGCATCCTTTAGTTGAAAATTATTCCATTCACTTCGAATTCAGTTTCAGGCAACTACATATTTGCTTATAATATAAAACTAGTCGATAGTGCAACAGCTGGAATTAGTTCAGTGTCTTAGAGTAATAGCAGAATCACTTTATTTATTTCACCAAAAAAACACACAGAGGTGAACTGATCAGCAACACACTCTTCTGTGATTATTACTTTGATTAAATTCGTCTACTCATTTACAGCTGATTGAACTAATTTCGAGCAGCTTACTTATCTCCAGGCAGTTTCCAACCTGGTACTCGGTGTATAGGAAGCAAGTGCTAAAGCCGCTAACCACGCTGACTACATATTTGTCAATAGTGTTTCTTAATCTTTGTATTTGACTGCAATGCCAAATAATTTCTCATGATTTGTTTGGTTTTTGAATGTGTGAAACTATTCTGGCTGGTAAAGAGAACAGTTTAGAACACTTATTTCGAAAATATATCAACTTTTAAATATTCTACGATCAGAATATGCGAAAATCGCTTCGACAAAGCCAACCCTGATAATTAGTAGAACCGCGAATTTCTTCTCATTTAAACAAAACACCATGAAAATATCGCAAGGAATAGCGATTGTCTGAAATCCTTGAAATAAGGGGGAAGACTGAGAAATCCCTGATTCTGACATAATGCTTTTGTATTAAGATGTACCTGAATAGGAAAAAAGGGGTCTGCCGCAGCTCAATGAGAGTTTTTCTTACTTGCCAAAAGTCACTGAGTCAGTAAGTCAATTACCCTTAACTGAATTCGACCATATCCTGACAGCATTTCCAACTATAACAATACAATACAATATTTCACGGTTAATAAACTAACAGAAGTACAAACACCGATGAAATTATTATTGACGTTAATAACTCATCGTTTCATAAATTGTGCATGATATAAAATCCCCTTCAGGAGAGTATTTGTTCATGTCCTTTTTGAGTGTGTTATATTTTTTCTTCTGTATTTCCATTCATTTGTGCACTGGACCCGTGAAAATTTCAAAGTTTTGTGAGGGTAGTTTAATTGTAAAGGGGGAGAAATTTCGATTCACAAGTGTTAACATGAATTAAGGTAAGTTAGATAGTTTATGACGTTGATTTGCTATAGATTGTTCACTTCTTTCCCAGACGTGGCTTTCCTAGCTTTCCTAGCTTTTAAAGCCTCCAATCCTGTCTTGATGATTAGAATCAGCAACAGCAGCTTTTGTAGTACCAGTAGTAGCATAGACTAACAAGAAGACCAAGCTATCGCCTCAGCTGGCAACCCAAATCAAAGAATAGATTTACCTTTTTCTAAAGAACTGTCCATCCCTAAAACGATTAACCTCAGAACAATTTCAGGCTTAGCCAACCCTCCTTGTGATGATTTACCTTCTTTAAATGATGATGATGGTGATGATGATCGGTAGGACCTCAGACCCTACAATCAATTTTTATACACTGCATCGATTAGGGACGCTCGTTATGGCGATTAAACCGGAAAGCAAACTGCAAGTTTTTTTTTGCCAGAATCACACATACACAGCCACACATAAACACCAACCAACTATAAACCATGGGGTTGGAAAGTGGATAAAAAAAAATTATGAACAAGGTTCGTGGTGTAATGTGGTTGATTAAATGGAAAGAGGCAACGCAGCCAAGAAGAGAAAAAAGTATGAAATTATGATTTATGAAGTAATCCCACAACCCTTCATAATTCTTCTCACTTTCCCAACCCCTCGTGACAAGAGTTCCCGTTGAAGTGCGGTTGCAAGTTTGAACATGATGGATTCATGCAACCCCAAACCATAAACAGGCAAACAAATTATTACGGATTATTAAGTGGTATTTACACCCTATGATCCTGCCAAGTCGTGTATTTATGCCGCAGCACTAGCAGTAATAAGGATTTATATATGGTTGCAGCCAGACCACTTGAAATTCTTTTCAATGAAGATCTTGTTTTGTTATTGTTATTGCTTTTGTTATAAACTAATAATCCATGAAAAGGTTATTTGTATTTTACGATAAAACTTTCTAGTTGGAAGCAGCTGCTTTATATGAAATACATACATATATATAAATTAGAATTGCGCAAAATGATTGACAAATTTGGATTATTTTTATAATTTCCATAGCATGGAACGTCCTTTTTAGAAAGCAAGTAGTATTATTCGCCAAAATTAGCTTTAAAATTAATTCAACATCTTTTTTATGATTTTTATTTAGAATCAGCGCCATTGCGCCATTGAGCGATTTCAAAAGCAATTTTCTTATCCAATTCAGAATTTCGCTAAAGATTTCTTGCTTTTGGTATGTTAATAAAATCATATTTATCTTCAATTTATGTCACATATCCTTCCCATTATTCAGTTAAATTTTTCATAGCCAAATTGATGATTTTCTTGACTGTTTTTGTGACTGACTGACTCTTTTCGAAGTGTTTACCCCATTTTTATATAGAAATCGTGGGTTTGTTGATTCTTCCAATAATATCCGCATTTTGCCATTATTTCTAATCCTGGGATTAGCATTTTAGTAAATTATATGTAAGTAAGTAAGTTACAGGGAATTAATTATCCCATTGGATCCATTTGTATTTTATTCAAGCTATTTTGTTTTTGGTGTAGGAATGTTGTTGCTCCCATTATTTTTAATCATCAGGGCTAATATTTCAATGAATTATCCATAAGTTCTTTATAGTCAATTAATTATCCTATTAGATGCATTTGTATGTTGTCGCATCTATTTTTTTCTCACAGTTTCCTCAACGTCGATCTTGAACCTTTCACGGTTAAAATTGTTGAATTTTTTTCTTCAATTTTTCGACAAACTCTCTCATAATCAAGCGATTTTGTTCGTAAATTTGCCATACTGCATTTTCCTGAATTTCTTCTAGACCTTTTCCTATACAAGGAAAGAAGTCTGCCATGCATGCTGAACTTTCAATAAACAAATATGTGCATAATATCTCGGAAATTGCAGCCAATGTAATCTGACGCTTGAGTCTTGATTAGGGCTGGCGCGCCATTGATCATAGCGATATTTAAATCGTCAAAATTATCCTCTAGTCTAACACTTTATCATTTTCGTGAGATATACAATCATAATCGCATGATTTTTTTTATATCTAAATTCTTCACATTCCTCAATTTCATGAAGAATTTCTCAAAGTTGCATTCTTGGTCCTGTTCTTTACAGGAAATTTTCTTTATATGATTTTTTTTAAAATAGAAATCCCTGAAAAAGAGGGACATACCCGTTAAAAGTGGACAGACAAAGTTCATTTATCTTGAAAACTGGATCAGTTTCTCACAGATGCAATTCGTCCTTTGCTTCGTTGATGGCTTTATGTTATCGAAAAATATAATAAAGAAGGAATCGTTGGATCACTTTTGATGATTGCTTTTCAAGAAAAGATAATATAAGTTGTTGGTCCTGTGAACTGAAGAGCTCCAGGCTTAATTTGAGTTTGAGGCTTGTCATTCACAACATCAAAATTAGCTTCTGATTTACCACTTGATTTATCTATTTGTGAGATATCCTTGATCTTCAACTAATTTTAAATGTATTTCTTCGTAATTATTTAAGCTTTTAGCTGTGATTCCTATGTGTTTTCGATATTTTCATTGCATGAAATAAATAAAATAAATGATTACATTACATTTTAAATAGGAGAACGTGATCATGGAACTACAAAAATTTAGGCCAATATTTTTGCAAATGTGTCCAGTGTTCGTATTTCTTGATCCTTGTTTCGCTGTCTTCTTTCAATAATAAAATTTCGTATCTTGTTTTCTTTGATTATTTTTTTAAAATTTCCGGAGGCACCGGATCAATCTATTACAATTTATTACTTCTAATGAATAATTGATTTTTGATCTTAGCCAATAAGTCCGATATCCGTCATTATAAGGCCCATCATTGAACGTCATTTGTATCGAAGTGTCAAAATGATTTTCGTTTCAAAAATATCATAGATGTTCAGTCCAGAAACCAATAACCAATTCGTTCAATCTTTCGAAGACAAGAGGGTTGATAATTGCTGACAGGCCAGTTCAGATGTGGCGGTATGGTCTCTATGATCCTCGCTAGATATTATAACGTGAGATTGAATCATCATATAAACCAGATCATACGAAATCTAACCTGGACTTCATTCTGGAGAATAACCCTGAAATATCTATAAAAATAAAACGCATACAAAACTAGTTTCCTTGTGCCGTTTGTTGGACGCCATATTTCAGTTGGGCTCGCCAGGTATTGATAATGCTGCCTGGGTCCACCTTTGTACAGCTTAGTGCGTGCGCAACCGCATAATAAACGTGTGTAGACCATTTTTATATTTACCCAGTCGGTGATTCTGATGCCTAATAGAAGGACGGAAGAGGACACGAAGGATGGTATTTGTTGTTTGAATTTTTTTTAGTAATTTTTTTAAAGATTTTATTGAAAGCATCCAAAAAATCGGACTTCATAATGTATCGAAAATTACTAACTAATGACTAAATCAACCTATACACTGAAAATCGGAATTCTTCATTGCTGTGAGCTGTGCTTTAAAATATTTTTGGACGAAACTGAGCCACAATCAAATAAGAGAAGCGTATATACCAGATACTTTTATAATAAGCATTCCAATATCATATCCCATGAAATTTATAAATAAATTATTTGTGTCTAATCAATGTGCATAGAAAGTTTCGGTTTCCATGTTAAGCTAAATTTGTATTACCGAAAAAATGTCGTGCTGTTGTGGGTTCTGGATTTTACGCGCGTTCAATGTCCCGATTTTTGTCCCCCGCTCGTCAATGGCCGTAGACAATTCACCAGCAAGCACAGCTACCGGCAACTATATCGCTGGTGGCGTGTTGCTGCATGATCATGAACGATTCTACAACCGCAAACGGCAGATCGAGCGTCATTGTTGAACGTGTTGGTATCTTAGTGTTATTGATCACTTCTATTCAATCATGTAATACTAATTTCAGGAAGCAAAGCTGCAGATCATGATCAAAAAAAAAACTAGCAACTCTGATTCGTGACGACATCTTATTTCATCGTTATTGAACAAATTTAGAAATAATTTGTTAGACTCTAGTTCGGAATAACTATCACAAATTATTTTGACGTCGGGTTCTTTGAATTCAACAGAAGCTTTTTCACAAGGTTTCAGCAATTCTGTTTTTGAAACCAATTAAATTAATCCAGTCTTTTTTCCGTTGATTTGATGTCTGCTCCTCTAATCTGATAATTGGACAAAGGACATGTTTTTCACAGCAAAATGTCCAGCATCTTCTACAACTTTCTCTAAAGCTGAAGTGATGATATCTTTTATTATGCATTATAAAACTATCACCCCTTTCTAGTGTACAGTCTCATTTCTTTTCACTTTATTCATATTATCTGTGCTGTACGGTTTTTGTCTCTTCTTGTTGAAAATGTCTATCGTCTTAAATACTTTGCTGTGCTGTTGACAGTTTTAAAATATCCACTTTTGCATTACTGAAATTAATCTACCGTTGATTGTCTATTTCTTTTTTTTTCTACGTCGCCCAACCAAAGTTAGTCCTCATTATTTCGCCCAAGGGTGGTGGAGGATTTATTCGACGGCCAGACGAACCGGAAAGTAGTTCATAAATAGACGACTCAAGATCGTATTTAAACACAACAAAGGGACTCAACTGAATCGATACTCATTTGTATTGTGACATCGTTCATTTCAATTTCAACAAGGGGTTACGAACAAATTTTCGTTTCGTAATAAGTCCCTGAACATTTAAAATCCATGTCTATGTCATTTTAGAATGAGTCGCACTCCGCCATAATATATATGTATAGCTATATAAAAAAGGACTACACAATGCCAAAAAGGATGATGACAATAAACGATAACGATGATGCTGGTTTTCGGAGAGATATCACTTTTTCCTGTGCATAGATTATCCCGTTCGTTTGACAAATAAGGAGGACTCACCCTTATTGATAAAATTTAATAGGCCCCGAAATTGGTGTGCACAGCAATAATCTCTTACTATTTTTTTGTCATTACGTGTGTGTTACGCTAGGGAGAAAGGGGTCGTGTAAATCCTTAAAATTGAAAATCAGATAGAGCCAAGTATTCTCTAACATGTGTTCTTCCTTGTAATTATTTGGGCATGTGATAATAGCCCTTCTCGCTATGTTCTTCTGTGAGTCTTGGCAAGAAAAAAAATGCGACTCAAAAATGTTGTCAACTCATTTGACTGTGGAAATAAGACAGTCCAAACGGAATTTAAAGTAAGTAGAAGGATAGCATACAAAAAGCGAAGTAATTAAACAGGGATAGGATTCTCCCTTCTCAACATCTTTAATTAGTTAGAACCAATGCTTCCGGATTTTATATTAGATACGAAACATGTCGTCCTAAATATGAAGAACAAATTTTCACGAAAAAAAGATTTTGGATCGAATCGCCACTATGTCCTGGTAAAGTGTTTGGGGTTATCTACGAAAACATGCAATCCTTTTAAATAGCTTTAATTCAGTCAATTTTGATTTGTGTTTACCATAAACAGGGACCCATTCTCAACGTTCGTTTTGATGTACGTATTTCAGGAGCGCTTAATTTAAGGTGTGGTTCAGACGTATCATAAGTCAATATAATACTTATTTAAATTATCTTTTTTAATTGAATTTCGCCTTTATGTGGTGCATATGCAAAACGCCTCTCATTAAAAATCAATTTGTACTTCAAAACGTGACACCAGCCTAGGATAGGGTCAATTTCAATTATCCTTATTTTTTATGTGGGCTATGCGAGTAGTTCTTTATTTGTGATTAATATAAACTATCGTCCTTACTAGTTTTATTTTATGTCAATGTGTTTTCCATGTCTATGTTGGGCCCTGTGCTGTTGATTTAACGATCCTTTCTTCATTATATCTTTCAATAAGATACAGCCACCACGACGACGCAAAGGACGAATGCATCTGTGAGAAACTGATCCAGTTTTTATTGTGTCATTGTGTTTCAGTGATTACTTTTAAAAAAATCACATAAAGACAATTCCCTTTAAAGAACTGGACCAAGAATGCATCTCTGAGAAATTCTTCAAGGAATTTAGCTTTACGAAGAGTTTAGATCAAAAATCTTATGAACAACGTAAACATATGATTGTATGTCTTACGAAACTGATAAAGTGATATATTAGGGGATAATTTTGATGGTTTAATTGTCGCTATGATCAATGGCACGTCAGTCCGAATCAAGACTCAAGCGTCAGGTTACATGGTCTGCATTTTACGAGGTCTAACTCACAACATTTGTTTATTGAAAGCTCAGCACGCATGGCAGACTTTTCCTATTATAAATAATAAAACTTAGAGAAAGCCTAGATAAAATTCAAGAAAATACAGAATGACTAATTAAGGAAGAAAATCGCTTGAACATTACAAAATATATAAAGAAAAATGAAAACATTGAAAAATTGTGAGTTTTCAGAAAAAGTGTACACCATTTGGCACGTTTTGGAAAAAAGTTTAAATCAATCGGGAAAAAGTATAAATCGCTTGGAAAAAAGTCTAAACCAATTGAAAAATGCTGTAGCTGCTCAAATTTGCTTTCCAGCTGGTCAATCACGTGTTGGGGACCTTACCTTCAGGGCCTTTTCTGATTCGAAACTAGCAGTTTGGTATAAAATACAATCTTCTGTAAGAAAATCTGTGAAACGCTCCAGCAATATCCACCTCAAAATTGTTTCGAGTGAGGGGAGAAAGCTAATAGGTCTGTAGCTTTTAGGGCGATTTTAGATTTTGGCCAAGGTTTTTTTGATGGGAAGTCAGTCAATACTAGATGCGTTTTTATATCACATTCGCTTGATAATTGCTATGATCTTTCTTGGTTTCGACAGATTGGATGCATGAATTTCCGGGTTCAAAGTAAGACCATTCACCGTCCTAGAAACTAGTGAACTTATTATATGATTGCTCATCTCACTGCTTGTGAAGTTAGAGACCCTTTGTAATGAAATGTGTTTACGGCGAACGATATCGCTACGAAAGTCAAGGCAACCAAACTTTCGTCATATTAGCTTCATGGACGTTAAGTCCCGGGGACGAGGCAGCGAAACCTTTTTGCCGTACAGAGTAATTCGGGTTTAGCCTCTACGTAGCTAAAAATGTTATGGCTGATGGCAGGCTAGCTCACTTTGGCGCTTACTGACGTGGGTGCGTTCTGTACCATCAGTCCCAAATTTCATTGCAAGAGATTCAGCCATCTATTTGCCCGATTACTTACCGACAACACATGCAGACACGCAAGCGCTAGGCCATGGTAGGGTGGGCCCAGGCAGCGACATCTGCGCTTGGCGAGCTCCGCTGAAGCTCGTTAAAATTTTCGTCGCGTAATCGTTTGCACTGTACTCTGTCAGTTCTTTTAGAGCGCAAGCAGTCACACCGTTTATGCAATGTGCATAGGTTTATAATAGGTTTTTCCGTCAACTACACTTCGAAAAATGGTTAAGTAATATCCTAAATTTTCGATCAGTTTTCCAATTTGTGCTCTGTCATCCCCCTCCTCTCCCCTTTCAATTTTTGTGAATTATATTTGTATGAACAAAATCTATAGACATCCTTTTTATAAAAAAATGTATAATAAACAATAGTTTATATTTTGCACTAAAATTTTTAAATTATTGTTTCGGAATATCTGAACATTTTTCGCCATTCCAGAAATAAAATATGTGCAGAAGTCATCCTGATTTTTTTCTTCATTAATATCAAACCGAGGAGTCATCAATTTAAATAAGCTTCTTCGAATGTGAATTAAGACTAGAAGCTTAATAGTCATCCACCACCGCGAATATCTCAATTGAACAAATCTTTTAGCTTCTACCCTCGCGAAAAATGAATAAACGTTTAATCGGTGATATGCACCATATGGTGCATTGAACATATCCCAACCATATAGAAAAGCGATATCGTTAATGAGAGAAATCGAACACGGAACAGGGAATCCGTCATCAGTTCGCTAGATTTTCATATAATAATAGCGTCAAGTTTTATAGCGTCAATGCAAGGACGATATCTTAGATTTACTGATTTAAATTTAAATTGATTCGAAAACAGTTCAGGCAAGATAACAATGTAAACCGTTCGAGTCGTTTTGAATGCATGCAACCCAGGATGAAGATGTGGTTAACGAAATCCTTAGGCAAAATGCCTGTCCAATTTTCAGCATTGTCCGCCCGGCAGGGTGGCATGTTATACCCTATTGTTCGTACGATAGCAAACATAATCATAAGTTGAATGTATATAGCCTGGGCAAAATTAGAGACAAAACGGCGGAGGGTGAGTCGTGTGTACTATATTTAGGAAGCAACAGAGGGTCGGAAGAGATGACAATGTTCTAGGTATAGTGAATATGAACTAGTTGAAAATTTGTCAAGTGTCCAGGAATACCATGCGGTGTAAGCATTATCCTTGCTAATAGATAGGGCACTAATCGCTGTTGAAAGATGTGTGTGGTTCCTTGTGTCATTTACTGAAGGGTTTCCTTAGTGGAATGAAATTTGGCTGTACGTATAGTTTTGGTTGTTGTGCACATGACACAAGTAAGACTCATGTAACCATCCACCCCCCCCCCCCGGGATGGCCTTTCTCGACCCTCAGAAGCTACATAGGATTGTCGTTTGTAAATAAAGCGAAGCCTTACAAAAAGCTAACGTTGACATGGTGACAAGGAAATCTAATTAAGGACATGCTAAGACTTATTAGAGGATATGTTACATTAGCGTATGCATAAGAGGAGCCTATCTTGAAGCAATGAAATTATATGCAAACCCATGGAAGGCATTCATTGATAATTATTTGTTTTGGCATTCAGCCGGAACAACATGCAGGCCAGGAATGCGAATGACAATTAATTATTAAAGTAGAAAATTTTCCTCTCTATTATTCTATCACTGAAACATGTCCTGTTTTTCTGTTGCAAGTTTGTTAGTTGTGTGACAATCGTTTTAAAGAAAAAGGCTACGTATCCCATTCATTTAAATCCTGTTCCCTATTTGCATTTATGTATAAGCTTCTTTCAATCATCAAACTTCACGCTTAGCATTCCATAAAATATATTTCAAAAAACGTTGTCCTACATAAAATTCGTAAAATGCAATCTGAACATTCCTAATCTGCTTTTCATGTTGCAAAAATTGAAAGTTGTTATTTTCATCGTTTTTGAAAGCCCCCTGAAATAGCAAATGACAAAATAACATATTTAGCTCAATTGTTAAGGATATGTAGTATTGTTAATGTAAGCAATTTATCGTTAAGGACGAAGTGGCACCACAAACGATTTATTTATTAAAATTCAACGTAAATGGCTTCACTTGAAAGTGAGATTAAAATATACTTTTTTATGCTGAATATGAAACGACACACCTCCTCTTTTTTTATCAAGAGTCAAATCCTCTAATTAGAAATTTCGCGAACAACGTATTGATGGAAGCATTCTTCTTTAGTTATCTCATCACCTAGGAGTCTAAATACCAACATGTTTGTATAAAAAAAAAAGAAAATTCGCACAGCTAACAGGCGGATACTCAAACGAACGAGATATTTTCGACTTAATCCTCGTAATGAGGACATATGTATGATTGTGATAATATTTACACAATTCGGTTTAAAATTGAAAGGAAAACATTTTGATAACATGTTTTATTTATAGGGTGTAGGATTTGTGTTTGATTGTCATGAAAACACATTCAAAATAGATTTAATCTTTCAAAGCAACACAGTGTCAAATGATTGTCCGTTTTGGTAATGTTATTTTGAAAGAAGTTCGCACTAGTTTGGTTCATGTATCTTGCAATGTCTTGTATTGTGAATCCGTTTCATTCAACCGATCGACCGATCAGTGTGTACCGCCTGTCGAGTAACTGCGACGTTTTCCAAGGTTCGAACTGTTTTTGAACTCCTACTTCTGTTTTTAATTTAGTATAAAGGGGGCCTAGTCGCGCTAGTGATCCGTTAGCGCACGCGGCAGATGGCGGTAGGATGATTCCAAGCGACGCTAACAATACTATGCATGTTTCGCTAAGGTCATTCATTTAGCGATTGCGTACGCCTACCCCAGGTGTAAATTATTGGTGCGTATGCCACCATTGTTTTAATGGGGGTACGTAAAAACAAAATTGTTTGAGGCCGATCAGCCTAGAAATATCCAAGCCACCAAACCTAACATTCGGGACGAGATTGAAGCAATACCCGCCAATATTGCCAGGGTTCATTATGGAAAACTTTCAGGCTCGATTCGAAGAATATGTCAATCAAATTGGGCGACGTTTGGTGAACGTAGTGTTCAAAAAACATTTTGTTTATATTGTACGCGAAATTTATATTTTTTAAAAAAAGCATTTTTAAAAAATTGATTCAAATTCGAAACTCATTGTCGGATCCTGTAAAATGCAAAGATGGTCGGGTCTAAACTTTTAGGTTTCAAAATGTAAAAAAAATCAATCGTTAATCCGCTCGAAAAAATTTCTTTTCTATCCTTAAACGGAAGAGGTGTTCAGCATTGCCTTCAGGGGGAATATGGTATTTTATTTTATTTTTCCAATTTTTTCCGACAGTAATACTCTTCAAGAGCAGGTCGATTGGAGCAGAACTGACGGAGCTTCAAGATTTTAAAACTCTGCTCTTAGACCGACGATAAACTGTAAATCGGCTGTTTCTGTTTTTTTTAAACGCGTTTTTCCAAAAACTTAGCTTTTTTTTCGGTGAACGCTTTAACTCAAAATCTATTTATCCTACCCTTTTCAAATTTTGCGCACTTATTCTGTACATAAATATTTTATTTCTAATGATTATAATTTGTTTTATAATAACAAATTTATCGATTTTTTAATAAAATAAATTAAAAAATTGTTTTTTTTACTTAGAATTGATACTAAAAATTGAAAAATCGTTTTAAAAAGTATATCTTGACGTGGTTACCTCGGAAAACTCATAAACTAACGAAATATTTTTGTTTTTTTTGTAATCAGAACTATTTTTTTGAGGTTTCTACGAAAATTTGCTGTCCGTGGCTGAATAATCAATATATTTGGACCAACATTTTGGAGAATGCTCTTGAATAATTATATTATTATGCACTTTGTTCAAAAATAAATTATATTTACAGTATTTTCAAAAAAAAAACTAAAAATATGCTTAAAATATTCAAATCTAATCCTACTCCCCCCTTAAAAAAATAGTAAACATTTTTTTCTCGATGATTGTTTAGTGCTAGCCGCTAAAAAAGTTCCACCAAAACAAAGACCATCATACGCAGACACCGTTCAAGTGGTTTCAGTCTTCGAATGGTTTCTTTTTTATGTTTTTTTTTTGTCGCCATTTATAACAAAGTGCACATGTTTCGAGATAGTGCCAAATTTTGGATGTGTCCTTGGTATCGAGAGATCTCACCAATATCGTCGATGTTAGTCAAAGAAATACACAAAAAAATCTAAAAACTAGCGGAAAAGTAGGGGATGTCCTGTACGTTTACAGTTTCTTTTCTTAGTTTCCGTTCCTTTTTGATTTCTGCATTTACATTTTCCCTCACCCCTTTCTGTCCCAATCACGCTTCGTTGTTCTAGTTTGCTCTTTCTGCATCACGCGTTTTCCTACGACGCCTCTCCAACCTAAACTCTCACTCGTGCCGTGCTCCATAGAAGCTATATAGTCCTGCCGCCGCCTAGTTCCGTTTTTTCATTGGTGAATACAGCGGCGAAAGCATTTTCTTTTTTTCGGTGGCGTTTGTAGTCAAGAAAAATAAATTAAAAGTTGATTAATTTGTCCAAAAAACAGTATTTTGCCAAATATAGAACAAGAGGAGCATGAAAAGACGTGTATCGCAATTTAAAGAAATTGAAGGATTAATCAGTGTTGATTAAAGATGTTTAAAGATCTAAGTGTATCTAACTTCAAGATATTAAGAACCTTGCCAAGACTTACATTGCCAATTGTCTTTTCACATTAATTCTCAACAATTTTCCGAGACATTTTGCAAAATTAGTCCACTTGGTTGCTCCTAGACGAAACATGGTCCAATTATGATATTGAAATTTTCAAAAAATAAAAACGAGAAATAAACCAAAAATCTTCCCGTGCACGTAATTACCGTCATCGATGTGCCTTAAAATATTCACTACTCGAAGATATCTTCAACCAATTTAAAATGAGGGCAAAAAAACATGCGAACATTTTCCAGACGATCCATTGAAATGGGGTAGCAAAAAGGACTTGACCACCAATAGCAATGAATGAATGAATGAATGAAATGAACGACAAGAAAAATATTATATTTGGGGACTATAAATATCGTAGGCAATATCGCCACGAGTGTATAATCGAGAAGAAAATATTTCTTTTGATGGAGAAAAATACACATCAGAAGAATGACAATAACGCGATTTAAAAAGGGAAAAGTTGTTGGTGGTGATGGTGAAGATGTCTTTTTCACAAGAAGTGCCCTCTTGAAATGACGAATTTTTTTTTTAGCTAGGCACGAAAACAAATCGGCAAAAGGAATAAGAGAACTCTTACAACAACCAAAAAATAACTACGACGAGAACGTTAACGATGACCAAAATGGCGACAACAACAACAATTCGAAGAAGTACTCTCAATCAATTTTTCCCTTGAAATATTCTTAGAAGGATACTGGAAAAAAAATTGGGCGAGCCAAAAGGAAATGTAGGTGGGCTCGTTAGACGAAACGTACTTTCGTATCGAATCGAAAAGAAAACGTCAACAGTTAAAGTAACGTAAAAGAAATGAACAGAAATGTGTAATCCGTCGTTATATATAGCTTTTATCGGTGTCCTTACAATGAACATTCATGAAATTCGTAAATTGGTTGAAAATCTTCAGTTGTTGAGAGCCCGTTTTGATTGCGATCCATTGCCAATTTTTTTTGCAGGTAGGCGAATTGGGAAAATTGGTAATCGTTTCGTATCCAATTAGGCAATATGAACTATTGTACTTATGTTCGTCGCTATTGGAGTTAAGTTATGATAAGTGGAAGGACGAAATGGCACCTCAAATAATTTATTTATTGAAATTCAACGTCAATGGGTTTACTTGGAAGTGGGTTCAAAGTTAGCTGAATATGTTTTCTTTTTTAAAACGACTGAACTTGTATCAAGAGTCAAATCCTCTAATTATACGTTCTGTGGAAAATATATTGATGTAAGCATTTTATTTTCGTAACCTCAAAACCTAGGAATCGAAATACCTTCATGTTTGAATGAAGAAAGGAAAATTAGGTTGATTTACAGGCAGAGCCTAAAAAAACGAAACCCATTTCGACTTAATCCTCGTAACGAAGACATTTGTATTATTGTGATAATATTTACTCAATTCCGTTCTAAATTGAATGGAAAACATGTTGATAACATGTTTTACTTATTAAGTGTGGGATTTGTGTATAATAGATACGAAAATACATTAAAAATATATATAATCCTTGAAGGCAATGCAGCGTTAAATGGAAGATTCATCCATTGTCATCTTTGTTGTTTCTTTCTTTTTTGGAAGAAATTCGCCCCACTCTGCTACATTTAGTAAGCAATATTTTAAATCCTAAATTGATTTAATTCACCTGATTTTATAGATCCTCAAGACTTTTGATACCATATAATATCGTGATGAGCACGAATATTGTTCAACGATCTATCTATTACGATCAGGTAACCAGGTTGATAAATAATGATCGAATTTTTGAGAATTGTTTGTTGGGCCAACTTACGAGTTGGTCCAACAAAGGATTCGATCATTATTTACAGCATTTTCCAATTGAATTAGACCTTTCCCAAATGGTTTTGACTTTTTCCCAATCGATTTAGACTTTTTCTCAAAACATTTCAACCTTTTGTCAAATAATTTGTACATGTTCTCAAAACTTATCATCTTTTTTCCCGACAGATTTCAGCTGACAGTTGACCCACATATCGAAGGTGAACTATAAGCCGAAATGCATTAAGCCGTGTTTTACACATCCCAGTTCCGAGCGTCTCCGAATGATTGAAACATTTCACTTACTGCAACTGCTACGCTCATGCTCCCGTCATCACGCCTTTCATGCTTGTGTGTGCCACAAATAAAATAGAATTCGTCATTCTTGCGTGTTGCGCCGTGTTTAAATCCTTCGATTGCTGCCGCAAACTTTATCGTCGTGAAAAAAAGCGCTTTATGCACTTATAACGAAAATAACTATTTTTGACTTTAAAAAAGTGGGACTTGTTCATATTTTCATTTATTTTGGGCGTTGATTTTAGAGTTCTAGAATCAATCATTTCGTTAAGAGTTTTCACGACTTCTGAGACCCTAGTTTTTCAAGTTAGACGCTGGTGGATTTTTTTGGTACTGTTACATCTCAAGAAAAATGATTTCATGACTGGTACAACAGTCTTAGCACTTTTAAAATAGAGGAGAAATGTAAAGTTAGCCTCACCTCGTCATTGTACCATTTAGCAATTAAAATTGGAAGAGTTTCCATTTTTTGAAATGTCCTATCAAGTGGCGACTCTAACCAAATTCTTCTGAAAAAGTAATTTAGGTATTGATTCCAAAATAATTATCTGACAAAATCAAGTTGTGATTAATGATATATTTAGAGCTTGAGGGATATGAAGAAATCCATGTAAGCTCTGGATAAATCTGGTACTCATACTCGGAAAGGCAGTACCCATACTTTTTATGGACTACTGACAAGTGCGTTTATGGGGGCTTTGGCCTAAGAAGGCTGTGGTTTTCAGATTTCGCAGTCAGGTTAAACGTAAGATACTTTACTGCACGCACAGATTATATCAGCGTTTTACTGTAAACTTTGTTCCCCGAACTGAGGGGTGAGTTGGATACTATGGGACTTAAGACCCCATGACAGGTTACTGCTAACTTTAACAGGGATGATGTATCCCCTTTAGAGGGTGCAAATGTAGGGGTTGTGGTACAGTATGTTGAGTAGTAGTCCATCAACTCTTACCTGTGTTTTCTTTAAAGGTCCAGAAAATCGCAGATACACTGGTACTCTTGGCTGAAGGGTCCCGAATCGCATGTTTTCGAGAGGAATTTCCGACCAAGAGGCATAGTTCTGAATCTGTCTTTGATAACAGTGGCAGTCGAACAACTAAGCCACTCTAATTCAAAACATAATCTATACCCAGGAACTTTTTCCGGATTTCACCGTAAAGTCGTCCTACTTATGGGGATTTTAATTGGAATCTTGGGAGTATTGGCGCAAAGTCTCGTGATTAACTGAGTCGTAGGACCTCAGAAATGCTATAGGTCCAAAAAGGTCATTGATTCTGCACTGAGAGGGCATTGCTTAGCCGCATCGTTGCTGCCAATTGTCCTGTGAAGGAACATGGAGTTAGACCTCTTTCGGGTAGGCATCCACGTGAAACATAAGTTACTTTCTATATCCAGGGACAACGACAATAGATAGGGAAATCCTGCTGTCACAGCAGTATAGTTAATCTATCTTAGAAATACTTTTAGCTTGGACCAAGTAAAGACAACATGAAATTAAATCCTGGATGTTAAACACAAGTCCACAATTTCTCATGGGCATATGAGTAAACCTAGAAATCATTCAGAAAATATTTGTAAGTAACATTGTCGTTACTTCTGCCTTCCTCAACGAACGAACAGCAACAAGAAAAATATGCGTCGCTGTGCTGGGCGTAACACAAGCGTAGCGAAAATGGACCAAAATTGGTCTAAGAAAAGTGGAAGCCGGTTGGCTTAGCACCCTGTTAACCCTTTAATTGGTCGAGGCTCGTATGAGTAAAAAAAAAAGATAAATGTTCAGGAGGCAGCTTTGCATATGTTTTCAATAAAAAGGATTTCCTAATTAAGTGCCACCTTAGATGAATGAATTTTAGCTGCAGATTTTGTTAATCAAAAGTAAAGGCCATTAGAAAAATACTGTTTTTACATCGTTTTTTAGTTAAATCTCTTCCTTTGTGTATGTTTTTCTGGATTGATTTGAATTTCCATGTTTGAATTGAATTTCCATGTTTCCATTTTTACTAACAGACGTACTGACGGTTATATAATTTAAATGGCATATTCTTTGAGTGATTCTTCTTGGCTTCAAATTGCCGAATCAGTCCAATTGTTTGTCATTCTATACAGTGTCGAAAAATCATAATTTTTCAATCGGCAGATGGATTTCCTCAAAGGTCCTTAAACTTGAAACAAGAAGTCTTCGAAAAAAGACAATTCCAGCAACGCCAAGGCTATAAAAAGATAGTCTATTCGATGTAAAACCAAGAGTTACTAAGTTTTCTGATTAGAAATAATCGCTCGTTCAACTCTTTAAAAACTATCTTCAAACTGAATTATTTGATATTGGTGAACAATTGTTAATCCTTCAACCAACGAATAGTTTGATACCTTTGAAATATTAAAGCATCTTCTTCAAAGTTCTTATTGCTTCCCATACATTCTTTATTTATTCATTCATTTTAGCACGCCAGGCTCATTCCTCGTATGTTAGATTGTTATGCTCCATCAAGCAATTTATAAGTGTCTTAGGTACCAACCACTCTTACTACCAACCCCTGCCTCATTCCGATGTCGAAATCCGATTGTTTCTATTATCCTTGGCAATTCGGAATATTTCTTTCCACATATTTCAATGGACCCATTTTCACGATTATTGTCACTGGAGCCATTCAACGGATTTCCTGCCAACCGGATTGTTGTAAATTGCCGGAAAAATGCTGTAAACTTCTATAATTGCAAATTGTACCATGATTTTATTTTTCACGTGCAGACGTCGTCAATCTTCATTATGCATACACATATTATGTTGCTACTCCTCTTTCTTCCCTAAGGATATTTTCGCGTTTTGTTCGCGAAGCGGAAAACTCGCAAGTACTTACTTCTTATAGGCTCTGGAAATATCCCATTTAAATCGCTCACTTTATCACCACCAACATCATTATACGCCCGACAGTAAAATGCCTGACTCAGCATGGAATTACTCCTGCCATTATTTTGAGAAAAGTCGATACTTACTTTCTACTTGGCGGCTTTTGAAAATGGCTGAGTGAAGGAAAAGTTTTGCTATTAAACAGGTAACAGAGGACATGTTGCTAAAAAATGTATTTATGAACTTCGCTTATTGATTTGTTAAATGTTTGATAAGAAAATCTAATTTTTTTGGTGGCAAGGATAAATTTTCACTGATGTTCCGTCGGAAAATATTGTGTACCTATTTTTCTGTGACCTTACTTCCAACTATCTAAATAATAATTGAAGAAAAAAGAGGTTGAGAGGATTTCTCTCGAAACTTCTGGTTAGCCTTGATTTTTCCAATTATTATTACCAAAAGGTTTTTAAAGCATTCCGAAACTCCATACCAAATAATAACTGTGTACTGAACTGAGACATTCTCGTACTCAAAATGAACGAAAGAGTTAAAGTCGACTCTTTATTTGATCTAGGATATTCAACAGGCATACTATTTTCTCAAAGCCTAAACTAATTGGGAAGCCATGGACTATTGTGTTATGTCGTGTCATAAAAGAAGAAAGACGGGAACAGAAAAATGCAGTTGCTCAGTTGATTGGCAAATTTTGCTTAATAGTGTAAAAAATGACTTCAACTCAAAGTCTAGAATGCATCAAACAAATTCTACATATCGAAAGAATGGTTTCCAGGCTTTCAATACTATTCAAATTTTGTCCGTCGCGAAAGAACTGATTAGGTATCATCAGATACAATCCTTGCCGGATTGTTTTACGAACCAAATCGGTTATTTGTTGAATCAAATTATTATTATTTGAATTGGAAAAGTATCAATTTAACTTGCAAAATCACCAATTGGATTCGGAAAATAACCAATTTGATTCGGAAAACACCTCAATTGAAAGCGGAATGCAATTTACATGGCGTGATTCCTAAAATTGAGCAAACGATTTATCAAACCGTGGATGAAAAATATTAGAATACTTACATGATTTATATCCGAACCAAATTAGTTATTTGCTAAATCGAATTTCTGCCTTTCCAAGTCAAATTGGTGACCTATCAAATCAAATTAAACTCTTTTCAACTCAACTGAAATTGAAAATGTGCCAATTTTACTTGCAAAATCACCAATTTGATTCGGAAACTAATCGATTTGATGCGGAAAACAACTAAATTGGAAGAGAAATGCTATATGCACGATAAGCTTAATAGTCAGTTGTGTCTTTGGAATGGTAAGGGTCTGTTTTAGGGTCTCAACTCCACAGTCTTATTTATATATGTTTCAACAGATGAGTGTTCCAATTTTCATTTAGCATTTTGTTTCCGTTAGCATTGAAGTCCATCTTTAAATTCAGTGTCGACTTCACGAGGATTCCAGCTTTGTTGAGTCGAACAACATCCCGTTTAAAATTTAAACCTTTTCAAGAACTCCCTACAATGGATAGAAAGATGTCTTGTTCAAGGAGCGTATGTAGAAAATAAAACAATATCACCCCGTGTTTATATCACGAAAAGTTCTTTCTCAACTCTGGTGAAAAGTGTGACTTTTTATGCGTAAAATGGACCCAAATTTCACTTCAATCGTGCTTTGTACAGACGATCGATTAGACGCCATCTGTGGATTTCCACGTCTATTGCAATCCTTTTGCCTGTACTTGCAAATCCGATCGTTAAAAAAGATCACCTACCCAACTGCTCGATCATCATCCCTTCGAATGTACATCTACGAGGCGGATTTATAATAATCCTCCTCCTTTCGACTAGTTGGGAACAGTTGCTTGCTAAAAATTACTTATTCATTATTATCATGACTGATTTCATTTTAAAAATTTTAATGCCTGTGTAAACAATATAATTTGTACAATATCATTTCTATTCTTCCATTTCAGGACTTACAAGACCTGCAATTTATTCATTTCCTCCTAGTCAATATCCATACCCAATGCTGAGTCCGGAAATGTCACAGGTTGCATCGTGGTAAGTATTTTACATATCTTTATATCCATTATAACTGTTAAAATCTATATAGGTCAATATGTTTTGGTAAAAAAATGGTATCCGAGCACCAAAACATCGAAAATTCAATCAGATATATTTCATTAAAATTTTCATATTGAGGTTCTTTGAAGATGACGTATTTTTTTGTTATTATTTAAAAATAAAAATAAATATTTTATAACCTTTGAACCTTTTAAATGTACGCAGCTAATTTTTTTGGGCTTGGAATTGTTTCGATTGGATAAGATTTAATTTTGGGTAGGGTAGTCTAAAATATCAGTTTCGTCAGCTAATCAAATCCGAAATCATGCTGGTGTTTGTACTGTGTGTGTGAAACACTTAAAATAAAATATAAAATATTTGAATGTCATCTTTGAATTTACTTCAAATTTTATTCAAAAATACTGGAGAAAAATATTCAGCGTAAAGATAAACAAATCAATACAAACATCATAAAGGTTCTTGTTACATTAACACTTAACAATATGCAAATATGCATCAATTTGCTTGAAACTTCATGGTAAGATTCTTCAGATGTAGTTTACTTACCACCAAAGCAGAACATTAATCTAAAGAAAAATCACATTCAAAAAAGCTTTTAGTGTCGCCATGAGTATGAATCATATAATTATTTTCAAAATTTTAGCCGAAGAATAATTTTCTAATTTATCCCTGTTGAAATTATTTAAAGTGAAATGTTTTTAATCTAGAAAGATTTATTAAGTGTCGTGCACAATCATCTTCCAATAGACCAAATGATAATCAATTTTGGTCCAGAAGAATATAAACTTCCATGACATAAATATATCTTTTTGTTAAGGACCTCAAATTGTAGCAATCGATAAATATATGTAAGATCTAAAAAAAGCACATTCGAAAAAAAAATTTCCAAAGTAAAATTTCAATTATAAATGCATAAAAATTTCAATTGAAAACAAGCCGAAATTTTTTCCAAAAATATAATTTTTTTAAATTTTTATAATACTCTCATTTTCTTCAATATATTTTCGTAAAATTTAATCACGAAATTTTCCCAAAAAATTTTACTTTCCTGGCTTTTTCTATTCATAATATTTTTTTTTAAATTCTCAAAAATACATTGGTAGGTTTCCTTCCTTTTTGCCTGAGCAAATTTGATTTCTATAACTTTAACCGAAAGAAAATAATTTTTAGAGAAGATTGTTGTAGAATGTTTTCATTATTAATTTCAATTATTTGAAGGATATTTAGGTGTTATGTGTTCTTGAAAAAAAGCTTCATATATATTTGAAAAATTGGTGAATTCCGGCTGAAGTTTAAATTTCAGCTCATAGATTTGTTGCAGATTTTTAGCAAAATAAAATCAAAATAAATGAATCTTGAAACTTTCGTTTAGCTTTTTTAATAACTCCGGAATTCCGATCGAAGATTTTCCCAAAAACAGTTTTTTTACAATCAACATATTTAATAAATTTTCTGGATATTTTCACTGTTATAAAAATTTCAGTCACTTTCGAACTTATAATGATATTTAGTGAAATTTCTTCTGCACTGCTAACGGTTTCAAACAAATTTTTCATTGGTTTTTGTATAGCGTTTTTAAAACGATTAAGATCTTTTTCCAATGTTTTGGACGTTGTTCCATTTGATTTAAACTATTTCCCAAAACTTTTTCTCAATCGATTTAAACCTTTTCGCCAAAAAAAAACATTCGCACCTTTTGCCAAATGGTTTGAGCTTTTTCTCAAAGTTTATCATTTCAAGATCTTTCGAACATACATATAATGATATTCAGCGAAATTCCTCTGCGCTGCTGCAATTTCAATAAAATAAATTTTCCATTGGTTTTAGGATAGCATTTTCCAAGCGATGCGGTGTAGTTTAAATTGCGAATGAATTACAAATTTGACAACAAATCGCATAAAATAAAAGATTTAAGCAACTTACTCTGGACCCATCCGCGTATTCCTGGAGCACAAGAAATGTTTCTCTTGTTATATTCACGCTAGAAAGCCGTGTTTAGGACGGGTCGCTTCCGTTTTAAAAAACCAAACAAACACTTTATTTGCGTATTTGATAGACGCGCTCTCTCTCTTTTAAAAAGTTTTTAGAAAAAGAACAAAACATTTTGGAAAGAATCTAAGTGTTTCGGGATAAAGTCTTAATGAATTGGAAAAGAGTTCAAATCATTTGGGAAAGGATATGAATTGGGGAAAAGGTTCAAACCATTAGAAAAAAGTCAAGTGTTTCTGAACAAAAGTCTAAATGAATTGGGAAAAAGTTCAAACCGTTTGGAAAGGATTCACGTGGGGGAGTTGGGATCGAAATAAATTGGGAAAAAGTTCAAACCATTTAAGAAAGTCTCAAGGTGTTTCGAGGAGGGGAGGGGTAAATCTAAATGAATTGAGAAAACGTTCAAACCCAATTGGAAGAAGTCTAAACCAATCAATTTTTTTAGTTTCTTCATAGTTGGGTTTCTTTCTGATGTTGTCAACAATTGGTCGTTAAATTTCAAAAATAATTCTGAAAGTTTGTTTGTCAACG
The DNA here is from genome assembly GCA_963942545.1 of Oxycera nigricornis. Taxonomy (NCBI): domain Eukaryota; kingdom Metazoa; phylum Arthropoda; class Insecta; order Diptera; family Stratiomyidae; genus Oxycera; species Oxycera nigricornis. The sequence goes on from OZ012664.1 coordinate 5,996,942, forward strand.
AAATTCCATTTAGAAGTAATGTTTCTTAATCCTGTTTCGTATTGAGTAGGCTTACAATTAAATTAGCAATAGAATATTTTCGTAGAATTTCATGCAATGTTTCATTCTTCGAAATTGTTTATAGAAATTTTTACAGTATCTGAATTTGGGAAAGGATTCAAGTGTTTCCGAAAAAAATGTCTTAACTAATTGGGAAAAGTTCAAACCATTTGAGAAAAAGTCTGAACCAATTGGGAAATGCTGTATAATTTTTTTTTTAGTTTGTTCATCCTTGGGTTTCGGTCTGATGTTGTTAACAATTAATCCGTTTCGAAAACTCTTTAAAAAATAACACATTTTTTTCAAATAAAAGTTCCTAAAACATGGTTTTCATTGTAGAATAAATTCAAAGTTCGTGATATCATTCCAAACAGCCTTCAGTGCAATTTTGCATACATAAATATATTTTCAGTGGAAAATCGAAACGTGTTTTCTTTTATAGAAAATCAAACAAATTATTCACCCTCGATTAGAATCAACTGATTTTTCTCAACCGTGACGTAAACTGTCGCTTAATAGCCAATTCTTACAAATAAATGACGAATTATTCAAAAATGTACCACACCCCCAATAATATTGGCACTTGAAGACGATGCACAAAATCGAAACAATCAGCCAGCATCCTTTTGAAATTCGTTTATCGGATAAATACAACGTGAAAATCGACGTAAATTCAATTTACCCGAATAGTCAATCATGAGCTTCGTCTTGACGTCAATTTATTTTTTCCTGTTTTTTTTTTTGGAAAATTCACTGTTTTCTTGTCGTCCTAAAATTTATTTGTCTGTAAAGGATATGTAAGTACGGCTGCATAAATATATATGTATATATATGCTTGTCTTAAAACTACTCAAGCAGGACTTTTGTCGACATCGTTGTCGTCCTGCCAGCTCTGTAAGTCCTTTTTCGTTGTTGATGTATATTTTCTTTATTAGATTCAGTCAGTTTTTGCTTGTTAGCGCTATCTTGGCTCTTTCTTTTCCTATAAATTTCATATTATGGTTTTCTGGGCAAGATGTTTATTATGTAGTATACAATGTTTACTGTGTGTTTGTTTGCCTTGTGACAACTGCATTGAGAATTCAGTTTCTAATAATTCTAAAAATACAATGTGCTTTTCGTATTAAACTAGAAATAGTTTTGAAACCAATTGCAACGCCTTAAGATTCATCAGCTTTGTGATATCGCTACTACTCTCATAATTGGATCCTTTTTGATGATTATTTACGAAATAAAAATCATCTTCCGTGCTAGCAAAATGTTCGATTTTTATAGTTTTAAAGGACTGTTCAATAAAGCTCTTTATTTCTATAGCAGGATCCATTTAAAGCCATGAATAGCAAAGAAAAGTATCTGCAATTTAAATAAATGAATAAGTTCTATCGTGTTTTGATCGAGGAAAGCAAATAGATGGCGATTAAATGTTATCGCGTCTAATATAAAATGATAATCTTATCCGATTTTTATGATCTACTATGACTCTAATAACGTGCTTCTAATCGCAGGAGTTCTACATAAAAATAACTTATCAATCAATTTATACTTTAATCAAATTGTGAAATACTTTCAGATGCCGATTAAGATTTGATTAAAAGTTGTGTTGCCTATGAATTAGAGCTACAAATATAAAATCTACCACTTTTTCATCGTTTTTGCCGTAAGAAATATGATTTTTTATCTCCTAATTTACAAACAACTAACTAGTTAGCTTAATTAATTGTCTCATTGACTGAGAATTCGAGAGTTCGGTTGGCTAGCAATTTGTCGATTCATTTTTTTGTAACGTTGGGAGGTGAAATTCTTCAGAAAATACCGATTAGTTCCTGGTTCTCGACATGCCTGATTTTACCGTCTTACACTATCTTCATCCTTCTCCAAACCTTAATATCCATCACTCTTTGCATCGTCCTAATATTCACTTAGTACCTTCCAGACAAAGAATTACTTTACAAGAGATAATACTACTTAGTCGTGCCATAAATTCTGTCACAACTTTAAAGTAACATGAAATCTAAGAAATAAAAGATAATATGTTTATTTCAAAGAAATTTATCTTAGTATGGTAGTGTTTATTAAATAATATTAGTTTTATTCGAAATGACCTCCTTTTGATTTTATTCAAGCTTTTAAACGTTTTGGCCACTGGTCTATAGCGGCATGCACGGTATCCAACGACATTTCATTTGCTGCTTCCACCAAGGATTTTTTCAGACTGTCCAAAATACGGTGATGAGCTCTACAGGCTTTGTTCTCTATCTCTGTCCACAAAGCATAATCCAGTGGATTTAAATCTGGGCTCCCGGATGGCCAATATTCTTGTGCAATAAAAGCAGGAATGTTGTTGCTTAGCTTCTCCTGTGTGCTCTTTGCTTTGTGAGCAGGAGCAGAGTCTTGCTGGAAGACCCAATGTTGTCCACCGAAGAGAGTGAACGATAAAGGTTTCACAACACCTTCTAGCACATTGGTTTGATATACCACCGCACCAGTTTTGACTTCCTTTTCGCGAAAATGGAGTGTTGTGACACCTTTATGAGATACACCCCACCAAACCATTACAGAAGCTAATAGCGTTGACACATTGACCCATCATCAGTACGAAAAGTGTCATCAGCACAAAAAAAAACATCATAATGACAGAGAGATAAGCACGAAAAAAGACCATACTTATCTCGATAAGTACGAAAAACTGCCATCTATGTTTGGGTAGAATAATGGGAAACCATCTGCCGTGAATAGAATTTGACATTATTTATATCAGCTGTTTAATATTTTCGAACCAAATCTGACGTGCCATCGCGGACAGTTGACGTTTGTCATCGAAACGACACCAACGACCGAATGATAATGACAGCACCAATGACGAAAACATGTGTGTCACCCCGTCATTTGAAGTTTCGTGCTGATGACGCTTTTCGTACTGATGATGGGTCAATGTGTCAACGCTATAAATGATGGCCTCGTTGCACTCTGGGAACCTTTTTTAGCTTCTCCTGATGATGTTGAATAAACCTTATCATTTTGTTTATTAATAACTTCCTCCACAGTAATTTTTTTTTCATCGATAAAGAGGATGTTCTCATGCCCATCAGTTGCGTGCCAAAGCAAGAGACGCTTTCATCTTTCCAATCTTATTTCCTTTAACCGTGGAGTCAACATGTGGTCTGTTGACCGACGATAAGCCTTAATATGAAGATCATCTCGAATGATTCTACTCATCGATCTTGTGGAGATTTCCAATTCCCTCGACAAAATTTTTTGTTTGCGCAGTGGATTTCTACACATGCGCTCTCGGACAGCTTTGATGGCACTAGCTGTTCTAACGGTACGTGGACAATAGGTCCTTGCTCTATCATCTATGCCTGAGGTCTCATTAAATCGTTCTATGGCACGATAAATAAATCTTTTTGTAATTTTGAGCGGTTTCAACAAATTCAAAATTTCAGAAGCACTTTTGCTACACTTTTGGAGTGCTATCATAGCGATACGATTTTCTTTCACGTCCCATTCCATGATTACTAGTCAAAAACTGTTACCAAACTGATCGGAATATTACGCCGTACAGTTCATTTATTATAAATTGTAACATAACGGTACAGTTTCAGGGTGATTTCTAAGAAAGCGCGCATTTGAAATTGTGTGACAGAATTTATGGCACGGCTAAGTAGAATTACGTTGATTTTATCAAGTAAAAATACATTTATTGCTTATTTTTTGTACTATATTAATGACATTTTTACCCGATTAAATTAGTACATACAATGTTTTTGGCGCACATTGTAAACTAAGCAGTATTCCCTGCAGTTTTTTAAATTTTGGTGTGTAAAAATAGGTGCAGGAAGTCCGATCCGGTCGCAAAAATATCCTATACAAAAATATTAGGTCAAAAAAATTATCTGATGGCAAAATATTCGCACAAAAATATCCCATGCCATATGGCCGGCCATAAAAATATCCTGCACAAACATATCCGGTCGCAAAAATATCCCTGACAAAAATTTCGGGTCAAAAAATAATAATCTTTCGCCAAAATATTCGCACAAACATATCCGGTCGTAAAAATATCCGAGTCCAAATATAATAGACTTCTTACTCCTAAACAAAATGAGATATTGACTTAAAATCAACACAAATTATTAAAATAAATAAAATTTTGCTTATATTTTCTTCTGTGTCATAACTCCACTAAAAAGTTCAGACGTTCTATAAAAGGTTTATTACAAGTCATGATTTTTTTTTGTCTTTCCTTTTGAGGATTCCAACCGGTGGATGTCAGATCCAGAGTCCGTCGTTCCATGTCTTCAGCCATGGCTGAAGCACCACGCGTATAAGAATCTGGAATTTTTTTAGAGATATAACATTAAGATAGAAAATTAAGGATTATTCAGGGTCTTTGTTGTGTTTATTCGCGGCTAGCTTGCGTAAGTTGAAAAATCAACAGAGGAAAACAAGCATGTTTTAAATTCGCCGGAAAGGAGAATGATGGCTGCACCAATCGATCATATTTTGTGTATTGTATTGACAAAATCGGTTCGTAATAATTTTTTCAACCATATTCATAGCTAATAGCATGGGAAACTGTACTGAATCCTCATTCCAGCCACACATTAAAAGTTGGTTAACACAGACGTGTAGTTACATTTGTTCAATTGGGCTGGAAATTGAGACTGACGATACGATACTTATTACGGTCGTATGTAAGGACAAGTGCTGTGCTGTACCGGGCGGATATCAAAGAGGAACAAATAATGTGTCTAGATAAACCTGGTAGCCTTACCACGACTTCTAAAGCACACATTACAATAAGCTCCTATCAAGATCCCTAAAGCTTATTAGTCAGTAATCCATTGTTAGTACAAGCTCTGCTTTTCAGAATTAGGTACCAGTTTGATACAGATCTGCTCCTTTAAACCTATCGGTAACGATCAGAATTACCTATGATCTTACATTACTCTACTCTTTGGCTCGTAGCATCCCTGCTAAAAACGCAATAGCACGCCAATGTGCAATTGTACTGAAGGATTACCCAATAGATACCGGGGTCCAAACTGTATCTATGTTGTATTTACCCGCTTGGAGTGTTAACCAAAGCCTCAAGTTACAACCGAAATAGGGTCCTCATCGTTGCCGGCAGAGACAAAGTCCTCTGAAAAGGTTTCATGGGTCTGCAAGCTTGCCTACTTCGATTGAATCCCAACGGCAAACTTCGGACCGATTGTCATTTCAGAGTAAGCCATCATAGGTCACCGACAATATTAATCGGCATAGCTTTTACACGTACCTCGAATTTTTTGAGTATCGGTCAGACGCCGCACTTTTACACTGGCTTGGAACAGTTCTTCAAGCCGCCTTCAGTCAAGTACTAGGAATGTGATGGTCGACCTCTCGAGAACCTCTCCACAACGTAATAGTTATGCTATACGACTTGTCGGAACTATACTATAGACTATAATTAGACTATAGACTACTATAGTTAGTCTATACGACTTTCGGAAGAATACTTACGGCTGGAAAGCACTGTTATCAAGGACAGCTAAATGAAATAGTTTACTTTATACTTGGATGTACATACATTCGTCAGAAAGATTTTTTATCAATTTAGCGGGCAATCGATCCACGTCACTCGTGTTTATCATCAAATCAAAATCGCTGCTGATCCACTCTTAATTGGTCCAACCCAAAAGCTTCCGAAACCAACGGGTCATCACATATTCAAAGATGTCTTACAGAGAGGAGGCACGACTTTGTCCTCTCAGATCTGGATGAAATTTGACATAAAAGTAGAAAACGTTAAAGATGTTGAATCCTTAAAAGTTTAGACCGCAACCAGATCTGAGAGTGCAAATTCGTGCCTCCTCCTTGTTAGTCAAGCGACATAACGCGCTAAACTGATCTGGCCAGCCAGCAGTTACCACACCTCCAGTCTTGGAGAACTGAAATTGTATACACCATATGGAAAGGTTCGTTGCTTCGCGGCCGGCACTGAACATCTGTGAGGTCAATAAAACGAAAGTCTTGTTGCATTTCACCTTTGGCGTGAGCTTCGTTCGACTAAACTCTGCTCAATACATATTTTGAGATCCTAAAATCTTTCAATCTGCAACAGAAAAAAACACTGCTATTTAACATGATAACATTGCCTCCTATGGCTGGTAACTAAAAGCCCCTGATATTTCTCAATGAATTTTTTGAGCCTGGAATTTATAAAATTCATATCATATTTTTTCAGCTTATGTGTGTGGTACCATCGTTTGATATTGTACGGTACCGAATAAGCTGTGTTAATATGACTATCCTTTTTAAATAATCGTATCCAATGTTCTTGCAACTGAAATGTGAACTCTGACTAGTACAAATAAAGAAATTCCAAAAATTATCAATTCATGAAGAACAAAACACATCATAACATTTATCACTTTGGAAATAATTAAAATTATCAGATTTCATCGCTCAAACCGCATGGGTTATGTCCTAATGATTTTATCTCCATTAATCATCATCATTGACTCCATTCCATCCTACTTTTCAGTATCCTGACCGTTTGATTGCATTCTGAAATCCATATATGTTAATGCAACACATTTCATATATGCTCATGCATGTTCGCCTGGAAGGTCCTTGTATGATTCCGATGATTATTGATTACCGTGTTGGTTTCAATAAAATTGGACAATCACATAAAAAAAATGTCCTTAGTTACAGACATGCGGAATTATGCGATGCGATGTCATTTTGTATGTTTGCAGGATGATTGTGTTATTTTCTTTCGCGTTTTATTGGTAAAATGGGATTTCCAATTTAGAATGTTGAAGATAAAGTCATTCAAATCTCATTAAAATGCAACATTTGACTGCAACTCAAAGAAGTGTACAAAAAGATGTGCAAATAAAAACAATTAAAGGATGCACTCATTGGATCAAAACAACACAATTCGATATGTTCTGAAAGTCAAAAGTTGATTCAGTGTTCGATTTTAGATCCAATTTTAATATTAGTGTCCAAATTTCTTAGTTTGCACATACAGGTTTCAGATTTTTTTATCCAGCGCTTCTTATAATGTTAGTTAAAAAGTTATTAGGATACTTTTCTTTTGCATTCTCAAACATCTAAAGAAATACGTTCGGAAATCTTTCTCAAAACGTCCTCCATCGAATAGAAACTGAAATATAATGCGTCAGCATTGTTAAATGTGTTTCAGGGCAACATGTAATGAGAATCGTAATGGAAAAGAAAGGATAAGAAGAGCGTCTTTGTTAAATGTAGAAAGTTTCTCGACAGTTGGTCAACCCAATTCAACGCACGAAGACTGTTTAGATAAGTTTCTGCGCGTTTCGATACCCCAAATATTCAAACCTTTTGAAAGTTTTGACTGATTCCATGTGACTCCAATACTACTACGACTGAAGTTGTTAAGCAAAATCTAAATATAAAAACAAAATGAGTAAGGATTGAAACTAAAAAACTGCTTTCAAATGAATATGTCGAAAATCAAACATTGTATCTTTTAGTACTAAATAACTCTTAGCTAATAAAATAATCCTATGACAGAGAAAGAAAGGACTAGATGCCTAACAGTTTTCGGATCTCCCTGTAATGATGAAAGATGAGAAAATGGATATTTTTTTATGATATATCTTGAACAGATGATACCCATCCAATGATAACATGTTCAAAAATAGAAAATTAATTCGTTTCTTGTTTTGAGGGACATTTTTGAAAGGCTTATATTAGAAAAATGTCAAACGATCGTCCCGTCTTCATTGAGTACCATTGTAATTAGTTATACTATTTGTCAAAATCATGAAAAATCTAACAAGACTTTCGTCTCCTGGACGTTTGGTTTTCGCTGGCCGAATGACGGACGTCAGTGGAGCTTGCCAGGCATGTATATGATTCTTATGGTGCCCACCATTTCATGGTCTAGGGCAGGCCATGTCGCATATCAGGCGCGAATGGGCCCATCATTATACTTAGGTCAACCGGGGCTATTGCTACTTCTTTAAAATTAAACCGGGAAAGAGGGTCGATAAGGAAACTCCTTTTTTGTTTACTTGATGAAATATATTGTTTTTCGTTTGAGTTTACTTATTGTTAAGAATATAATTGTCCACGTTTTTTAAAAAAAAGGTACGCATTGAATGTAAACTTAATAAAAGTATTCGGTCAATAAACGAAGAAAATATTTATCAAACCACCATTGTAACCTAAATAATTTGAACTTAAAGCTAAGAGCGACATTAGCTTTTCAGGTGTATAAATATTCCAAATTTTGTGCCAGAAATATGTCGAGGCAAACTTAATGTAGAAATATAGAGTTTCGTCACCAAATCTCATTCTCGAAAACTACTTGTTGCTAAGCAGCCTCAAACCTGGTACTCGATGCATAAGAGGTTAACGCTCAGACCAAACTATATGGTTTGTTGAATTGCTGTAAACAATAACAATTGTTTTAATAAAATCAAGAATGTAAAGTTTCCGTGTGAAGTGGATCATCTATTGGTTGCTTTTTGAAATTGATATGAAAATTGCAACATTGATCATTTTTAAATGATTGTTGGTTTACTTAAAAGAGCCCATTTTTCAATCAGCGTCTGAATAATTACAAAATGGACGAGCTCCTACTTTTTTCCTGTTCTTCCTGGGCATCTTTTTACAAATAGGAAGGAAGGAAATAGCGGAAACCGCTAAATAGAAACCTTGTCTGAAAAGAAATCGAAGCAAATAGGTGGTCGATTATTGTGTCTCAACTTTTGTTATATATTCCTCGAAATTGATCGATACTTATATCTTGGATACTTGTAACATTTTTGCTTGAATAAAATATCAATATGTTAAAAAATAAACTTTATTTGGAAATTTAATTTGATGAATTTTTTATTTCTATTTTAGGCATACGCCTTCTGTATATTCAGCAGCATCTAGTTTTAGGAGTCCTTACCCATCGTCATTACCAATAAATACTAGGTAAGTGGTTTTTTATTTGTATTCATTGAATAAGAAATATCTTTAATAAATAAATATGCAATAAATAATCGATTAAATAATAAAAAATATTTCATATTTAAATAGACTTAAAGACTTAAAAATTGTTCAATTAAATTAAATCGATTGGAACTTGTTTTTATGAATTATTTGTCCATAGACTTTCATATTAATTTTTTTTGTATCAGATACAAAATGCGAAAAGGCTTTGGATTAGAACTGATTATAATTTCTAAAGAAGTACCTAAAATAATGGATTGAAAAATCTTTGATAATTCAAATTATGCTTTAAGATAGAGGAAAGTATCCCAATTTCAGAATTAGTCCTTAACGTGAATATAAAGGGTGTTTTTTTAGAGCCATAGAGCTTTCGATGAAGATATCCGTCACGGTAACTATCAAATTTAGCTGTTGTTTTAACATTATGTGTAATATCCTTTGACAAATTACAATGTAAAGACTAACACCCGAACAACGTTTCGAAATACCATTTATTTATTTTCGAAACTCGCATTCTTTGCGCCAAACTTAAAGAGCACTACATCCAATTTATGGTTCTCATAATCGTCCATCTGAGCAGCTCATACGCAATACGATGGTAGGATTTATGTCTACGTATAAAATCTGTACGAGCTCGTGTTGGAGAATCTTCATCCAACACGAGCTCGCACAGTGCGCACCGAGGCATTGATATTTGAAAAAAGCCGTACAATATGGAATAATTAAAATTTTTATGAAGGGCACTGAGATAAACTGAGGATAAACGTCGATATTATATCGCACAGAAAATTGTTTGAAGTAATGGGGCTAAAAATGATACTCTGCTTGAAATACACTAAAAAATCTTTTAACATATTTTTATTTCACTTTTCCTGTTTCAATTTTTGCCAAGGGAAAATCTCAAACAATTCTGATGATTAGTCAACTGTTTTATTTTATTTAAGTTTGCTGAACAAATTATCATTACTTGTTGTCTTGATTATCAGACCGTCATCTGTTGTAAGAAAAGCGTGATATTTTCTGCTTCCTGAAATTGCCAAAGCAGTTTCAAACCGAGGTCTGAAAAGAAAGTGTTTGTCGTTGAATATCTTTATAATAAATCGTCGTTTGAGGCCAAGACGATTTTGTTCATTTATATAATCTTTTAACTTTTCCGCCCAGACCATCACATGGTCCTTTTCCGTTGTGAAAGTGAAGTGGTGCAAAAATGGAGTTCAGTATTTGCACTAAAGAGAAAGGGAGAAAGTAAATTTATATTTGAAAAGCTGCGAGTATTCATCCGTAATGTAAATAATATTTGAATATGATTTTGTTGGAAACGTAGAATGTGGCGGTTTCGTGTCTTAGGTCGTCTGATTTCATTAAAACACTTTTGTGTCTTACAATTTGTCAATCTTTGTTGTTAAATACGGACGTGAAGAGCGTGACTTGCTCGTTATTCAAATGAAAAGACTATGCAGTCCTCTTGAACTGTAAACACCTATAGTTCTATTGCAAAATCACATTGAAATCATCATCCTTTTGTGACTGTATCTTCGAACGTTTTAAAATTTGCTGTTCAGCAATGCAAGCGTTACGCTTCAAGACATCCAAATTATTACACAGGAAGTTTTCAAAAACGTTGGTTACTTGATTTTCGTCAAACGTCGTTTTCAAATGCTCACAAATTACATCTAAGCTAGGAAAAAGGTTAAAACGTTCATTTGAGGATGATTTTCGAGTCATCAAGTGGGAAATTGGTGTCAGATTCAATTTTTATAGGACGAAAAATGCATGACATATTCAGCAGTAAGACAATCAGTGTCTTCTCCATTTCAAGTTAGTTTAGCATCCTGATGTGATGCGTACCAGGGTTTCCAACAAAAAAAAACTGTTCAGGCTGGAAAAGAAAAGACTTTGTGAGCCTTAATTCAATGCCTGGGTATTCAGTTTTAAACTTCTGGCAAAGAGATACTCTCAGGAAAGTCATTATTCCACTTGAAATTCAAAAAGAAAAGTTAACAAAAAATATATTCCAAGGAATTATTTTCATTGACGCCGATTTGAATTCGATTTAATTGTGTTGCAGTGGACAAATCCTTATTGGGAACACGACATTGCCCTGATATATTGTGTCAAACAGTGTGGTGAATTCAAAATCGTAAACTAGCGACATCTATTTATAGCTGGTTTTGATTCGTGATTTTGTCCAAATTATGTTCCGGAGGTAATTTGGAAGTGTATAGAAAAATTAAGTAGTTTTGAACCCAATAACGGTCACTTTTACGAATCTTCTATTGGATTGAGGTCGGAGCTATTTCCTGACCAGAAAAATGACTCGATGCCAGGTTATTTTTTAAAATTTTGTACCTATATAAGAGAAGACACTTCAGCTAATGCATTCCATACTTACCAAACGAGTACGGTGGCATGGTGCCGAATCATCCTGGAAAATAGAATCGAGACATGCTCCATACAAATACTTCAAAGTAGGAAGTAGGCTTTCGGTGATGATCGATTTTTACCTTTCGCTGCCAACTCCAGTTCCGAAGATGCATCGCCATACCACTTAAGGGAATGTTTGGTTGTTGGATGAATGCATGCGTCGCTATACCGTTCAGCTTATCTCCGACAAAGTTTTAAGGCTTCACATGGACCAATTAAAATAAACTTTAATTCGTCGAAGAAGATAACTCGTTTTTAGTTTCTAGAGGTCCATTTTTGTCTCTCTTTGGACCAATTAAGACGTGTCTGCTTCATTTTCTTGTTGAATAATCGTTGGAATTCGACATGCCCCATGTTGGTCAAACTCTTTTGCACCGTCAGAAGTCACCTTCGCCTTGAAAAACATAGGGATTCACTCTGCGCGAAGCTGTGCCGCATTTAAGTACCGATTCGATAAGCAGAGGAATACCGATTCGATAAGCAGAGGAACTGAAGATGATTACCAACCCTGCTGGTCGTTTATCCTTACATATCGCTACCTTTCTTCTTCTGTACGGTTCCAGTTTTGGCATATTTTCCAATCGCTTCATGTTTCGATACGTTTTCCTGTTCTCTTGCCACGATTTTTGACTTTTTTCAACATTTAATTGCTATCACTTTTGCTAACTACAGTCCCATCTTTACTAGAGGTAATCCAGGACACTACTTCATGATATCATAAAAATTAATTTTTAGATTTGCCAATTAAAAGGGAAAGTAATCCCTTAACATTTGCGGAAGCTTGGGACCAGAAAACTTCCGTGAATGTTAAATCCGCGAATGTTAAGCCTATTTTGCTGTGTTAAGAGTGGGATTACATTTAACAACCGCAAAAGTGGAGAAAAATGCAGAAATAAAGGTAGTTTAATGAGTCAACAAATATTTACATATGTAGGTATGTACATCCTAAATTTTTTGTAATGTTGATGCTAAGAAATAATTGGTAATCTTTTCCTGTTGCACGGAATAATCAATTTCCTTAAGAATTGCCACGTTTGGATTTGCAGTGACTTCAACATTCCTTTGGAATTTCAAACTTGAAATAAAAGACGAGTTCAAATTCAAAGCTTTTTGGACAAGTTCGTCCTGCAGGGTTAAGATTTCGCGGAGCTGTTTTGAAGAAAAAGTGTATCCTATGTAGAAAAAAATGTTTCTAGATAAGTAAAAACAAATACCAGCGTCTTTGGAGTCCTCTTTTTCGCATTCAATTTCATCCGATTCCTTAATTTTCGCTTCTTATGCTTTAAGAGTTCTTCCTTCTCCTCTTGTTTCCGCGCGAAAACAGTTTTCAAGTTTCTTTACGAGTAACCAAGACCGCGGTACCGCAAATGTTTCATTTTTCCTCATTTTTTAACCGTGAATGATAGACCCGCGAATGTTGAAGGATTACTGTATTTCAAAAAATATATGGTGCGTAAATTTTGCCTGCGGTGAAAGTTCACTAAAATAACGACACAAAAATTGAGTAGAACCAATAGCAAAATTTCCTTTTTTTCCCTATCGAACAGACGTTCATCAATCCAATTGCCGTTGTGAATGAATTATTCCTTTTGGTAAGGATATTTTCGGGCAATTTTCGGTACATTATTTCTTGCTTAAACTGCTGAAGGAGATACTTTTATACTGCAAAGGATTAGTTACAATTTTTTGTGGGAAAACTATGCATGCAGCTCTTCTAATTTATCAAATGAATTATTGGATTTTCCCTCTTATAGCCTAAATGTGCTTAAAAATTAAACTAATTTATTTTTTTTCATTTAATTTCAGTGATTTTTCGTTTCGTTTCTCACCAAGTCTATTGCCTTCAGTTCATACACCACCACATCATGTGCTTAATTCACATCCGGCAATTGTAACGCCTGGGCCAAAACAAGAAATCAGTCAGGATGGAAATCATCGGTATGGACGGTAAGTAAAATAAATGAATTTCTCCACATATTTTCTATTGAATTATGGATTTGACAACAATCCCAGAACGATTGCTGTAATTCGCTTACATCTTAAATTTTGTTGTATTCACTTTAACATCAACCAAGATGCGATTGATCGCAAACCGAGTGCAAGGTAAGAAAAAAAAGAAGGAGGGACATTTGATTCCTTATAAAAATACAATTCGGTTTCGTTCCTCCCGACAAAAAGAGCATACATTTGTATCTTGCCTCTTACGTTTGTGGGTTGGCATTTTTTTCATCCTTCCTATTTTCCTATACGAACGACGCATACGCACTTATCACCGTCGAGTGTTTGACATCACCTCTTGCCTGCCTCACCATTGTTTAGTGGTGCTCGGCAAAACGGGGAGGATGCCAATACAACGAGGACGACCAGCAGAGCAATAGCAAGAACCATAAGGACACCCTACCCGTACAAGAAAAATAATACTAACGCTGGCGGTTGAATTGAAGTCATTATCCTTTTCGGGTATGGTTATGCTTTCGTACAATCATAAAGTTCCACGATGCTTCTATCAGAACCAAGAGGGCATGCAGCTTGCAGTAAGGACGCAAACATTTTATTTCATCGAAACGAAGTGTCATTGTGCCCGATAGATGTGTCCTTACTACACTTATAACGACCTGCATTATCAGGACACGTTTTGATTGGAAGCTTTGCTGAAGTAATAGTCCAAGAGGATTGAATTTCGACAGTTCGAGAAACTCTGTTCGATGAAAGTATTTCGAAAAAAATTTGAGTCATGCGCTAGAGCTGAAATCGATTATAAATCGTTAAAATATGTTCTAGACAATATAATGATTTAATTCATCCCCAAATTATCCATAAGCTCCTAATTTGAATTTACATTTCGGCTGGACACACAATGTTTCTATATCTTGAAAGGACACCTTGCAGGATTCTTGATCAAATATTGTTTTGCATGAATGTTCCCTTCAATTTTATGGCTTTAAAAAGCTTTGTAGCGAAACACTCTTCTGTGCGATACAGTGTATCGCATAATTAGTTGAATGCAAGTATCTAAGATTATGAAAGCTCTTAAAACAGTTTTGGTTGGTTGTTTGGTTCTAAAGGCAGCCTCCTTTATCCAAAGATGGCTCATTCAGGCCACTATAGGCCCATTGTTATACCTAAAAAGATTGGGAAGGCACTAGAACCTTATAGATTCTCGTATGAAATTGGCTATGCAGCTTATTTTTAAATCAGCTACTTCCGTGAAGCTAGCCAGGAAGGGTGAGCCTAGAGTTTGCATGCGCTTCCTGGATAGTGCTGGGCATTCACACAGAGAATGTTGGATTGTTTCTTCCTCGTCTTCCGATCTGCAACTTCGGCAGAAATCGTTGAAAGGACATCCAATCTTTTTGACGGGGCACTGTCAGATTGGCAGCAGATAGTGCCCCGTCAGTACGGATACGACGAAACTCAAGGTTTCGCGGCTCGTGTTAAGGAGCCGCTTGGTGCGTTTGGAGCACAGTGCGTGCCAAATTTGCCTGGTTGTCCTACAAGTTTCTTCAAGTAGCCAGGCCCTATTTGCATCCTCAATGTAATAGTGCTTGAATCAGAACAGTTTTACATTTATCTGAACCCAATTTTTTTCTATATCAAAAGCATCTTTGTCGTCTCAATCAACGTACTCAATGTTTCATTTGCGTAGTGTGTTTTTTAGAGTCAGCATTTTTTTCAAACAAACAAAACACAGATGAATTATTCAAATGGTCAGTTTTTTGGCTTTATTAGGTCGCAAAGTTCATGGAATTTCGCTTATGTCCAATTTTGCACCACTTTTTCCAGTAAAGCATTTTCCAGACTTATTTCGCCAATAACGTGTCGAATGTCGTCAAAAGTTCCTGTTCTGTCAGGATAGACAAGACACATGATGTACCTCCACAAAAAGTAGCCCAATGAAGTCAAATCACATGATCTGGGCGGCTAGTTTACAGGTCCATTTCTTGAGATGATTCGTTCATCAAGGGATCGGCCCAACAACGGTTTCACGTGCTGTGTGGTATGTTGCGCCATTCTGTTGGAACCATATGTCCCTCAGACAACTGGCATGAATATAGGGAATCAAAAAATCATTAGCCCGTAGCGATCGCCATAAATGTAAACGTTGGTCCCGTCCCATCAGATTTGAAAAGCAAAGGACCAATTATGCCACCAGCATGCAAATCGCATCGTTCAGTGACTTTTCAGGATCTAATGGGGCTGACAAAGTCTTTTGAAGGTTAACGTTGTAGAAAATTCGGCAATTTTGCTTATTTACGAACCCATTAAGCCATAAATAAGCCTAATCACTGACAATGATTTGATGGTAAAAATGCGGCTCAACGTCCAACTCATTCTCAGCTCACTCATCGAACGTGTGACGCAAACGATGGTCCAATGGCTTCAATTGCTGCACACGTTGGGTCTTATAGGGCTTTAGTCCAAGATCTTTTCTCAAAATTTTCCACGTAGTGCATGGACAGCGGCCAAGTTGTTGAGAACGGCATCGAATCTACAAAATTGGATTCTCAGTCACACTTCTATCTACAGCAGCGATTGCTGTCTCGGTACGCACTGTACGAGCTCGTGTTGGATCGGCACGTGGACACAAACTTTGACATCTTATTGCGTATGAGCTGCTCAGATGGACGATTATGAGCACTATAAATTGAACGAAGTGCTCTATAAGGGAGGCGCACAGAATTCGAAGTTTGGAAATAAATGTTCACTGATTAGATAAATATCTCTGTCAAAATGTCTATGCCTGTAAAAAACATCCATGCACTCGTAACTATCATCCATATATATTTTTGACCCACTTCTAATAGTTTTAAGCTACTTACCTTAAAATATTTGATTTTTTCTGCTAAAATTCCATATAATCAGCACATATTGATTTATTTTTGATATTAATATATGTTTGCTTTTCGCTTCACTCTGATAAAAAAATTGATTAGAATTTGATTAAAATCATGCCCACCTTACGCAAAAGTTGTGTTCCTTGTAAGGAAGCCGTTTATTGTTTTTGGTATTGCTGTAATGTGTTTGGATAAAAGTCGCGAGTTGCGACACTTAAATTAAAAATAAACCCAAAAATGTAATACTCTAAAAAATAATAATGATAATAAAATAAGTGGAATGAGTTAATATAAATTGTATCGTTCCCTTATTATTATTTTATAGGAATTATATAAAAAAGTAGTTTGCGCGGAAAAAAAACATTTGGATAAAATACCGAGTTGAAAAACGCTAAAGGCCGGTATTTTTCAAAAGAATCATATTTTCCCCGCACTGCTTAAAAGGTTGGGGGAAAACGTGGCAGTAAATGTATCGAGTTGTGAGGAAACTTTATTGAGAAATATTTTTTTTTTGGCCCCGAAAAAAGGTTGAACACTTTTCAAATGGCCTACGCAGATGGGCTAGTGTTCATTCGTCTTAAATTTATTAGAATTGGGAATTGGATCAAATCTGTGTCACATTTTGAATCTTAAAGGCGTATCGACACTAGTGCCAGCGTTAAGTCGAATGTTTTCAGACCGAATGCTATAGTAGTTCTTTGACTCAGAATAAGGGACAACGTCTTTAGTTCGATGTCTTTCTTGCGTTCGTAGATGAGGAAAGGACTGCACATTGAGCTTACAGCAACTTTAGAATTCAAAGCTAACAGACGATGAAGAATTTCCTTGAAATCCAAAAATAAAATAAAATGTGATGAAGGATCAAAATCATTATCGAAACTTAATTCATTTTTGATTCTATATAATTCCATGTAACAGACGAATAACTTTTTCATTAGATTTCATTTTACAACGACATGTCGTTTCTTTATCCTATCCTTCCAGAGCTTTTCCTGGAGAAATTTTTTTGGGTTTTCTCAAATGTAGTTGTAATGAGGAGCGCAAACGTTTGATTGCGCAAGTACTATTTTTTTTAGAAAATAAAAAGCGCCCTGAAACAAGGACAATACTTTATTTAATGCAGTGCCAAGAGAAGATGAATTGTGCACATGAGATTTGCGCAACAGATTTTCGGTTTGGAGATCATAAAAATTGAATTTTCCCCAAATACTTAAATGGTGAGAGAGAAAATTCAACGAGATGAATGGATGTATAGTGAAAGAAAAGAATATTGTTGAATAATTTCTTTCCACATTTCAAACCGATATGCATTTTCTTTTGCTATTTTTTACGTTTATTTCATACTAAATCTTGAACGAAAGATCATGTTGAATTTTCTTCTCTATGTTCCATAAAATCTCTCTATGATGAGAAAACTTTTTCAGATGGTTCACCTGTCAGTGAAAACAGATCCTGCGCTGCTTCTGCAAGCTATAGTAGTATTTGTAGGGGTGGAATTTCCCAGGATTGTATTCTACTATAGATGAGAACCATTTAATTTTGCTTTGATTTCGATTTTGTGGCCTCCAGGCGACTAACATATTCCCGAAAATTATCTGAAGGATGTAGCATGCAACATATCGAACAGTAATATAAAACGTTACCAAAACATTCATAATTTTGACTGGACATCAATTCAGGTTGAAAATGTTTAATGAAAGCATCTATATCGAGAGAAGATGGAATTGGTGTGCAAAGTTTATAATAATTTCAACTCATTATATCGTTATCGGCTTCCATATTTTGT
Organism: Oxycera nigricornis; assembly: GCA_963942545.1. Lineage (NCBI taxonomy): Eukaryota > Metazoa > Arthropoda > Insecta > Diptera > Stratiomyidae > Oxycera > Oxycera nigricornis. Next base: position 6,015,005 of record OZ012664.1, read on the forward strand.
TCGTCCTAAGAGCTTATCAATAGGAGCGATTCCAGGTCACCAGGATAATGTCGTTCAGCCAAGTTTGATGGGAGAGACTGGAAAAATCAATGAAATTTTCAATTTATATACGAATTTCAACGCCGTTTGCTATATTCCAGGATGTGTGAATGTCTTTTTCAGCTATTCACATTTCAATATAAATAATGCAAAAATATCATACAATTTATTTTGGAATTATATCTAATTCTGCCACCCCCAAACGCTATGGATCCCATCCCCTTCCAGTTGAGTGTTCTTCTCTCTTTTTTATATGAGAAAAAGGATATATATTTGATGTCTGATGAATGCCAGCTATATCCTGTGCAGTTGGGAGTTGATGTATGAGGCAACGGAGAGCGAAGAGACGATTTATGATGAAAAGTACATGTTGAGTGTGATTTCCTCGTTATCCTGTCCCCAACCCGTTGTGTTGCTGGCCACCCCGAAAACTTGCAAAATTTTAAAGTAGGATATGGTATTACCGAAAACAGCACAACAACTATACAGCGGCAAGGATGTATTTGAGAAATTCATAATGTTTCTCTGTACAGGATATATCTATCTACGAGCTACGAGCTTTAGGACTTTCAAGTATCTATCTCAACTGTATTGTTTATTGTGGTATCGATGTTTCCGTCTGACTCTCTGTTGCATGTCATATTACTCCTCTTCGTCCTGGGGGCACGGGGTTTTATATCTATCATCACCATCGTGTGCTCTTGTAGATTTGATGAATAATAGAAATACACGCGAAGAAAATTGATGCACTTCGCATATACACAGGATAACGTTTGCTCGGCAAGTGAGTTAAGTAGCGTGAATCCCCAAGGAATAAAGTCCTAGGTGGAGCTAATAACGGGGAACTGGAGACATTTTTGGTTTTTTTTTGTGAATTGATATATCTCAAAATGATAGCGCGTCTGGTTTTGTTATTTATTTTCATATGATTCGTAACAGATAAATCTCTCTCCCCGTGGCCTATCCCTTCACGGTTTCGATATGTTCGTTGTGTGCATACAGTCGCGAAAAATAGGACATTTGCAGATCATTATTGCGCCGGATACGTCATCCACTCTCATCATATTGTACAAGTGACAAAGTGTGAAATATTTCAAGTGAAAATAGTTTTTTTTTCCTTCTTCTTCGCGAAACAATTTTCCGGTTTATATCGCGACGAAAATCTGTGATATGTTACCGTTCAAATCTAAATCAATCACATGAATAATTTAAACACCATGTGTGTGCGTGTGTGCATAATTGAAAATCTGAAAAACTAATCGACAATTGATGGGAAAATGTTCAGATACACCGTCAAAGTAATTCGAATTGAAAAGGATCAATTTTTTTCGCGATTGGTGAAGTTGGCTTTTTTTCCCTCCTTAACTTTGTGGGTGAAGTGAATAAAAAGAAACCTGTAGAGTTTAGCTTGATTATTGCTTTGAGTGATTCACACGATTCTGGTTGTTAGGCTTTCATCCAACCCTATGTATATATGTTAATATATATATATAAGATATTTCCATTCTGTCTATCTCTTTCTTCGCCTTGAATTCTTTCTTTTGTTGACAAGATGTTAATGCCTAAATGGCATTGTTCTAGTGGTTTTGTGGGACTTCGAGAGTTTCGAAGGCTTTCAATAGCTCATAGTTAATTTTGAGTACCAATCAAGACATTGAAAATCATTTTCGTTTTCATTTTCGGTGTAAGTATAATCTGTATTGATTGAAAATCTGACGGAAAAAATGACCATCCTAGGTCAGTTTCAGGCAAAAATTTCCTCAAAAATGACCACGAATTCAAGTGATTTCAAATACATAAAAAGAGTCAGGAAGCTTGAAAAATGTGCGCATCATATGAAATATAAAATCCAGTCTCAAATACAATAGGAATTCATATCTATCTATTTCATGTCATACTTTCGAGAAGCCTAAATCCTTTGAATTGAAGTGAGATGAATTGAGCAGACACTTCTATGAATATGTCGTCGCCTAGTTTACGTATTATGAAAGCTCTGACATTGTCATATGTTAAAATTTTATTTCATGCATTTTTTAGTGAAATTATTAATCTGAAAAAAAAAATCCGAAAAATGTTGCTAAAAAACTGTGACGGTTTTTGTATGTTGCAGCTCAGATTGAAAGCTGCACATTCTATAATTTCCTAAAATAAAATTTAGAGGCCAAGCGAACTATATTTCTCATATTTCTGTACATTTTCTGCATCAATGGCATGACCGACTCAATCGAGTTTGGATATTCGCATCTGTTAAGGGGGGACTACTCTGTTGAAACGGTGAAAAAGATTCTTTTGTTTTTAAATATTTATTAAAAATCAACTATTATAGATATCGACTTTAAATTTTAAATCTATATATATTGAGATTAAAAGTTGAGATTCACATTATTGAAAATAAATTAAAAACAAAATAACGGCCCGACGGAACGTTTAAAATTATGCCTGAAATACGGGATGTCCCGGAAAATACGGGACGTCAAGACATTCCGCACCTTTAATTGAAAAGTTCTGCCATCTTCATGTTCAGGCCGGAAACTTTTCAGACAACCCTTGTTGTCAGGGGGAAGGGGGGACTACGAGCGCTTTCAAATTGAAAATCAGTTTAGATATCTAAAAAAACATTTTGTACCGGTATTTTTCAGTTAATTTTCTAACGAAATATCCCCAAAAAATGTTCATTTTTTTAACAGAGTACAGTCCCCTTAATGGCACGAATATTCATAGTTTCAAATTTCAAATGCTATAAATACAACAATAATCAAGCTAATCTTGATGAAATTGAGAGAAATCTGTCATAATTAATTAATTAATTTGAAGTTGAATTGCTGAAGGAAACCAAAGAAAAACAAAAAAACAATGCTTATCGCAAACGAACTCTTACAATTCTCTCTGATATATATTCGAATATATTTTATATAAAAAATTGTGATTAGACAAAAGTGTGATATTTTCTCTTGTAAATATTCAATCATATTGCTAATATTACTTTGGTGCTGATAATTTTTTAATTTTTTTTTTAATTTACGATAAACTGAAATTTAAAACGTTCGTGTCTATCAATGATAAAATTTAATTTTAAACCCGACATCCTGGAATGTAAATATTTGCGAGTTGAATTTAAAATAAAAGGAAATTGTGTTCGTTCGCTTAACAATTAAGAATACAATTGCAATGGAAGCATACAATGAGCCACTGAATCTTTCGATTAAGAAAAGACCAATTGCTGTTGTACCGCCATCGTCATCGACAGCATCAACCCAAGCCGCTACAAATTCAACACTAAATTATAATAATATCAATAGTAGCAGCAATATAGGGAACAGTAGCAACAGTAATAATAATAATAATAGTCATAATAGTGCTACCAGCAGCAATACGAGCTGTAATAACAACATACCAAGCAGTGGTGGTATTCAGCAACAGACGGTCAATCAACAGCAAGCTACCAACAATATTTTAAATGAATATCTACCATTGCTGGGATCCTCGAACTCATCGTACTTCTTAACCAGTTTCAATGATCATATTCAACAACAGCAGAATTTAGTGTTTGCCCAATTGAATCAGCAACACCAACATCAACAGCAACAATCAGCTGGGACGAAATGTGAAGAATCGGAAGGTAGCTCCAATGGAAGGACACCATCTCCAAACTATTCCAACTCGGTGGCACCTAGTACACCAGCGAATGTTGCGACACCAACGTATCTACCAACCATGAATACATTGTCTTCACCGCCGCCGCTTTCTTCCTCAGCCAACTTGGGATCAGCAGCAGCAGCAGCAGCTATGGCTTCATCCACTCTCTTCGATAACTTTCGAAATACTTCTCAGAATTATGGACAGCAATGTCAGCTGGAACAGCAACACAACAGCTTGTTAACGGATTTGATTTTATACAAGCAACAGCAGCAACAAGAACACCAACACCAACAACGTTCGTCAATGTTTGCTGCCGAACAGTTGCTACTATCGAATTTCGAGCAAACCTTCATCGATTCGGCCACAGCAGCCGCAGCAGCAGCTGCCGTTGGGAAAGCTTCAGTTTCACCAACGCCCTCATCACGAAGTCAACTGAATCAAGCGTCCACAATGCTGTTGGACGATGTGAACTCCACCCGTTACCTAAATCCCTTAGCGAATTTTCTTGACCAGCACAGATCGTTGGACATAGCCAAATTGCACCTGGAACGCTACCTAAAGCTCACCAACCAGTTTCTACAACAAACTGCTTTGGCAGCAGCCGCAGCAACAGCAGCAGCCACTGCAGCTGTAGCAGTTTCATCAACATCGACCACAACACCGTCATCAATAGCAGCAAATTCGACAAATTCTGCTGCAACAACTACTTCTTCACCAACGAAGAACACTACCAGCAAGACTAGTGGGTGTGGCTCCAGCATAAGCAATAGTATATCGACAATCGACACTTTGAACTCCTTGATACACACCAATATTCTGACAAATAAAATTGCTACCTGCAACTGATAGCC